>JUFY01027946.1:0-10294 GCA_001855655.1 Leptopilina clavipes | reverse complement strand
AAAAAAAAAAAAAAAAAAAAGAAGAAAAAAATAAAAATTAACATTTAAATGACTTCAGTGTATTCATCATAACAATGGGCTTCTCCAAGAGGGTGAGTCTTTCATTAAAAAAATTTCATCAATTTTTATTTTCCATTTTTATCGAAAAATTTCATAATTATCCTCCCACAAAACATTTTTAAATTCTTTTCTGAAAAACTATATGACAAATTTATTATTAATAATTACACGAAAAATAAAATTATATTTTCTATCGGCTAAAAATTGAATTTTAAATTAATTCGAAGGTATTTAAATTTTTCGTTTTTTAAATTAAAAATGTATTTGACTAACGGTTGAAAAGGCAAAATTAGTTTTTAAATTAAGAGAACTGCTTTTCTTTGAAAGTAAAAAATCAAGGTGGAAACAAAGAAGAACTGCCAGTGTCAAGGGGACAATGGAATTTTTTTTCGTTGAAAGATATTTAAAATAAATGTACATCGTAAAGTCACCGGAATTTCTTCTCTATAGAGAAAATAGTTTTTTGAATAGAAATGTTACTCGGGTGGGCAGTGAAATATTGTCGACTTCCTCTCGTGAAACTTAGACAATGTGTAATACAAGGTTCGCGCCTAATTATTTGATTGTAATGTAAAATTAGTGACTATTTCGCGCCGGTGGCAAAGTGTGGATATAGTATATTATGTAGAGTTGCCTATTGTAAAAGAAGTATGGTGTGCAATATTATATTAGCACTGCAATGTTTCACGTTTTGTTTCTCACAATACTTCATATTACAAGTACCAGTTTCCCTCAAGCAACCACAAAAGTGACACACTCAAGTTTGACGTCATTTTAATTCAAATTTAGATTAACTATTGCAATATTACGCGTGTGTGGAGAATAATACATAATTTAACTTGTGTAGACTTCTTATTAATTTCCTTTATTTTTCATCTATTGTTAACTTTTTGAAAAATGATTTTATCCAATCGAAAGGTATTTAAACCATAAAATAATTAATAATATACAAAAAACATTAATTTAATTTGTTTTTATTTTTTTTCCAAAAATAATTATCATTCAATTGTATATTTTTAATTTATTCTGTACCTTGATTCTAGTTTGTCAAGTTTTATTACAATTTTAAATTGTACTCACTGTCGATATTAAATTACAGCGACAAAGGGATAAAATTATGATTAATGAACCAATTAATTTCTGCGGAACTTTTTGAAACATTTTCAATTGATTTATAATTTAAATCGACAATAAAGTCAATTACTTTTTTTGCACGGTAATAATCTTTCTAATTTTTTTCACAACTGTTTTAATATCCGGTCATCAATTTATATTAAAAAATTTTTATAGACAACATTTTTTTAGGTATTTTATATCATTTTTATTTTACGTTTTGCTTTTAATTTGATACTTTAATTTTGTAGTTAATAAAAAATTTTTTTTTAATGTGCCTACATTTTATTTTGATTTTGTATTCTAATTTAATTCAAGTTTCAAAGAATTTTAAAATAAAACATTTTTTTTGCTTTTAACATTTGAAATGTTAATATAAAATAATATTGTTATTTATTTTTGCTTATTTCTTATTTTTTTGCTTACTTCGAGATAGTAAAATATTTTATTTTATTACAGGATGACACAAGCAGTTGTTCGGACGATTCTAGTAGTGATGTTTTTAAAAGCATTCCAAAAAATACAAATGCATTTTGCGTTTGGCAAATTGAGGTAATTTTACATATATTAGTAAAAAGAATATTTAATACTCATATTAAATTAAGAAATTTTTACATTCTCATCACATGAGAAAGTATTATTTTTTATTCTTATTGGATTAAAATGAATAATCATAATTAAATTGAAGCTTTTGGTAAAAGTTTATTTCCGTTTTAGGGGCTTCGAGCCATTTCAATTCGAAGACCGAAAATGGGAATTTTTTTCTCCGAATCAGCTTACATCATCTACACAGTATCATCAAAAAATGGTTCATTGCCCTATCCTGGAGTTCCGGTAAGAAAAAATCACTGATCCTATATTATTTGTGTTCAGTCTTTCAATGACAGACAGTAAAGCTTGAAAAAAATATAAATAAAAACTAAAACTTATTGCATATTTAAAAGACTATTACTTCGAAACGGAAATGGATTTAAATTATCCATTTCTCCAGAGTTAATCAGAGCGAAAATAATTATATTTTCGATAACATTCACAAAACTTATTTTTGTGTTTTTTTTTTAAATTGTTCACATAAAAATAATACTATTTACAAAAAATATAATAAAACACAATTAAGAAGAGAATTAAAATAATAATAAATTTTGTAAATTAATCGAACGATTTGATTAAGAAAAATCAAACTGAAATTAAAAAACAAAAGAATAAATAAAACATAGCAAGAAAAAAATTAATAGAAAAGTGAAAATAAAATTTTAATTTTAAAATAATCATTTTTTAGAATTATTTAATAATAATAATAATAATTATAATAATAATAATAAATAATACCAGGAAAAAGAGGTGAAGGAAAACTTGGCAATGCGAGCTGTTCATTTCTGGATTGGTTCGAAATGTGATTCAACCATGTCAGGTGCGGCAGCTCTTCGTGCTGCGGAATTGGATTCTCAAGTTTCAGCCACAATTTTATCGCGCGAAGCCCAAGGTCGTGAAAGTCCTAGGTTCCTGGCTTATTTTCGAGATCAACTTATCGTACAAAATCTCCACACAGTGAGACCCACTTGTACTTTGCATAAAGTTTCCGGTTTAACGGTACCAATCTTGACTGAACTTGATGGTCTTAGTTGGAGCAACTTTACTTCCCGCGATGTTATTCTAATCGATTTGGAATCCAGGTAAGGCTTTTTTTCAATATCCTTTGTCTCATCGTAAAAACTTGAAATTCAATATCTCGACAATTAAATTTGCAGAAACAAAATTCGAAATACCTGAAACATCTTTATCATTTGATTCTTTTTTATATAGTTAAAAAATAAGTTTGGAATTAATGAAACAATTCTCAATTTAGAAACATTGTCTTCCTGTGGCTTGGCTCAAAAGCCGAAATTCTTCACAAGAAACACGCGGCAACAATTCTCAAGCAACGAAAAGAAGACGAGGCACAAGTTTTCATCATTGAAGACGGTTATGAGAGAACATTACCAAATGAAGTGCGAAAACTTCTCAACGATGTTTTGAATTTATCAAATAGAAATGTAATACCCGAAAATCGACATTCATCGCCATTGCCAAGTCCAGTGAAACTTTATAAATGTAGCGAACAAACCGGTAAATATAAAGTCGCCGAAGTTAAATCGGGACCAATATTTCGTAAAGATTTCACATCGGATTCAGTATTTTTAATTGATCGTGGTGAAATTGGAATTTGGGCATGGGTTGGAAAGAATGTGAATGCAAGAGAAAAACTCGAGGCAGTGAGAAATGCGAGAGGATTCGTGAAAAAAAAAGATTACAGCGTGACAGTACCAGTGACGAGAGCTATTGAAGGTCAAGAACCTTTGGAAATGAAAACATTGATTAGAAATTGGGGACAAACAAAAGCAAGACCTCTCACATTGCCCTCATGTTTTGAGCCCGAGTACATGACAGAGAGGCCACGAATGGCTGCTGAATGTCAATTAGTCGATGATGGATCTGGTGAGAAAACTCTGTGGCAAGTTAATCAACAAAACGGAATGAACGAAGTGAGAATATCCATCAATTTTCATTTTTCTATGTACTAATTCAAATTCACTAATTTTTTTTTAATGAAACCTAATCTCTGAAATTACAAATAAGTAAAAATAGAATTCTTCTTTTTGCAACATTTCAAAGATAAACTTTTATTTTTTAATTTGAAAACCTCTGAAAATTTTTAAAATGTATTTGAAAAGATTTTTTTCCCTTCTAGGTGGAAGACGGAGGGATATATTATGCAGAAAGTTGCTACGTAATGCGTTACAAATACGGATATGGCCGTAGAAGCAGATTAATCGTAGGTTTAGGAATTCCGAATAATGGAAATTAATTTATAGTGCCACGAATATTAACCAAAATCTGTTTGCCGTAATTTTCATTGAACCGTAATTTATATCATCGAAAACATTATTTCCATTTATTCAAATCGTATTATTAATTCCATATCAATAAATATAAATATTATTATTCTACCATCAGTTTAAACTTATGCTAATTTTTTCCATTATATTAGACTTGAATAATTTACCTTTTTTCTAAATTAACATTAATTTGTCAATTAAATTATATTTGTAAAATAAATTTAAATTATAAAAGTTCGTAAATTAAATTAAATTAAATTAAATTTATAAAAAGTAAAAAGCATTTTCGTTACTGGTAAAATTTCGATTCAATGAAAATAAGGATTTTTGGTGGAATATTCATACACTTTTTAAATTACTACTCGATGAGAATGAAATAAAACAAAAAATGTTTCAGGTCTACTGTTGGGAAGGTGCTCATTCCTCCTGTGGAGACAGGGAAACGGCATTGGAAGCTGCTTGTCAAATTGCCGAGGAAATTTCTGCTCAACTTGTAAAAGCATCACAGGGCAATGAACCACCTCATTTGCTTCAAATTTATAAAGGAAAACTGACAATTCTCGCGGGTCCGCACAAAAATAATCGTGAGTCTTTTTCGATTATTTAATTTTAACAATCATTAATATAATTAATTAATTAAATATATAATAAATTCGAATTCATATTTTTACTAGCACCGAGTAAATACTTGGTCCGAGTTTTTGGATCGACGCCTTATACTTCAAAAGCCGTGGAACGATCATTAAGAGCAAATAGTTTGGATTCGAGTGGAGTTTTCGTATTATTTTCTAATTCGCCAATGGTTTGGTGTGGAAGTAGAAGTACTGGCGATGCTAGAGAAGCTTCAAGAAGACTAGCTCCAAGTTCCGCTCCTTTAATTTCAGAAGGCAACGAAAACGAGGAATTTTGGTCTCAATTGGGAGGTGAGTTAGAATTTAAGAAAAAATATTAATTACCCCCAAAAAAAAGAATATAATGAAGAGAAAAATTTCTCACAGGTCGAGGAGAATATGGAACTGAATTTGTGGACGATGAAGAGGAGCAAGAGAAACATTTGTATCATTGTCGAATAGAACAAGATGTTTTTGCCGGTGAAGAAGTTTTAGGCTTTTCACAGAGTTCTCTTCTACCAGAAGCCATTTGGTTACTAGACGCTGGAAACATAATTTGGCTTTGGATTGGAAACTATTCGACAATTAAATCCATGAAGGAATGCGTGGAACGGGGAAAAATATTTTTATACACACATCCTGCGGGTCGAGATCGCAATACCCCTATTTCAATAATTAAACAAGGTTAATTTTTCTATTAACTTTCAATTGAAATTAACAAATATAATTAAAAAAATTTTTCTTTTTAGGTTTTGAGCCACCTTCGTTTATAGGATTATTTGAAAATTGGAATCACAATTTCTTACGTGGTTATCAATCCTTCGAAGCACTGCGCTCAGCAATAGAAGATAAAGAACCGACAATAAATACTTCTTCCAATAAACTTATTAATGACTTTAACAGTCACGTGAAATATCCCCTAAGAATTTTAAAAAGCGAACCTGACAATTTACCCACAGAAGTTGACGTTTCAAGAAAAGAAATGCATTTGACTTATGATGATTTTATGTCAGTTTTCAAAATGGAACCGGACGAATTTGAAAAACTTCCAGCATGGAAAAGACAGCGACTTAAGCAAGCCGCTAACCTATTTTAAGATAATTTTTTTTACTGAAAATTTTTAAGATCTTAACCCTCCGTTACACACCTTAAAAATGGGTAAAAGATAGCAATAATAAATATTGTATTTATTTATTTATTATATTCTTTATTTTTTATTAGGAATTATCCTTTGCATCTACAAATAATGAGACTATTCAATAAACTATTTCTATTATGTATTTTAAGAAACCTATTTCATCACTAATAATCAAAGAAACAAAAAATTAATAAAGGTGGGTAGGGAATCTCTCACCAGGTGTATGATGGAGGGTTAAGAAAATGATTTTTTTAATTGTAGAATTTAATAAAAAAAAAATTGAAAATCCTATGAAAACTTATGAGATTTATTCGTGAAGGAAAATTGCTGTAAAATTTTTAATATAAAATAGAAATTAACTTAGGATGATGTGTCCATGGAGTCGGAGTCCACTCGACGTACACTTTCCTCTTCGATGATAATTGGTCGCACGACTTTATTAAGAACTGCTGTTGTTCCACGTTTGTAGCGATAAGACTCTTGTCGTTCGCCTTTCTTATTAGTAATTTCGTATGGACGAATATACTCTGTTGAACCCTTACGAATCACACACAAATCAATGGAACTTCCCGAGCCTAAATCATTATAAATTCCAGCGCGAATTGCATCTGCTACTAGTATTTTACCTTCTTCTTCCTAAAATTTATATTAGAAATACGTATAATAAACGGACAAAACTTTGTGATTAGTAAAAAAAAACAAGATGTTCATTTCATGAAAATTTGGCTTCCTCATTTTTATAAGCCAATATAATATAATATTTTTTATTTATGGAAAATTTTCCGTCAAATTAGAAATTTTTTTTAGATGAAAAGATGAATTCTTACATAACTTTTTTTTAAACGTAGTAAACAAATTTTCGTCTATATAGCAATGTTTCACAAGAGTTTCTGGTTAAATTTATGTACCCCAATCGAATTTATTAATTAATATTTAGTTCTTAATTTTAGAGAATTGCATTGAAAAATATTTTTTGCTTTTATATGAATTTTTGATTTTTTAATTGTAATTATTTTTATAAATTTTCGATAAAATCTACACTTCATATAGACCAATCAATTTGTCTTGATGCAAGGAATATAATTCTATTACATATAAGTTTTCACTTAATAAAAGATCAAAATTTTAGCTACAAAGTGAATTTTTGATTTTTTAATTATAATTAATATTATAAATTTCGGATAAAATTTATACTTTCAGTCGATTCGTCTCGATGCAAAGAATATGATTTTATTATATATTAAGTTAAATATTCAACATAAACAAATTTCTTTGAAGAAAATGAATTTTTTGATAAAAGTAAAAAAAACACACATTCATCCGGAAATTTGATCAGGAACTCATATATAACATTTCTAAGTAGAGGAAAATTTGTTTTGAGGATTTGAAAAAAAATTAAAAATTAAAGGAATAAAAAGCTTTTTTCATGAGGAAGCAAAATTAAAGTAAAACGAATAAAATATAAGATAAACTTTTCATTGCAATCATCGTTTAAATGAAAAATAAAAATTCAATTCATACCGATAAGTCTGGTTTCCACCGACTCTCGAAAACAGCCATTGCAGCCAAAGATCCAGAGCCCATTGTAGTGTATTGTAAAGTGTCAGAGGAACCATGAGGATAAATGCAAAAAATATGTGGTCCCTTAAGATCAACACCGCCAAGTACTAATGCAGCACCAATGTGTCCTTGATAACGGAACAAAAGTTGACAAAGCATTTTATTTGCAGTTCTCACGGGTACAATGCGTCCAGTATGAAGACGATGCAATTCCAATTGACTCGAAATCATTTCACATGTCATTTTTGTATCAGCAGCGGTTCCAGCTCCACAACAACTAATTTCACAATTTTAATTTTATAATACAAAATGAATAATTATTAATTTGTAATTTTGTAAACTTGCAATTTATTCGGAAATAAGAAAATAGAAATTTTAAATCAACGAGAATATATCGTACTTGTTTTAAATAAAAAAATATTTTATAAATATTTTTTAACAAAAATATTACAATGTACCTTTGATAGAATCTAAAACTATTTGTCAAATAGTTTAAAATTTAAAACATTGAAATAATTTTTTTGTTTTACTTTAGTTGAATAAATAAATAATCAACTTACTAAATGTGCTGACTAAGATAATGGATTTTTTCCGAATTTAAATCAGCTACAATCGTATCATTAGTTGCTCTTGTATCAGCGCCCAAAATAACTCCATCTTTAAAAATTATTCCGGCAATTGTTGTACCTGTTTTTTGTGCTGTCGGCACTTTAAATCCCTTTTCCGCGAGAAGTCCATTCCTAAATATTAAGTTAATTAGTAATTACAGTATAACAATTTCTTCATCGGAGGAGAACAAATCATCTTTTTGTTACGAACTTTCACTTTTATTAAAATTTTGTATACTAAATATGACTAAACACAAAATCTCTGTTCTGTAAAAAGTCTTTTATTAATATAATAACAGTTGTCTATCCAATAAAATGTATTTTTTATTAAAAAAATTGACAAAAATAATAAAAGTAACAGCAAATGTCATATATTCAAAAGTGATGTGTACAATCTACTTCACAGAGATATTTATTTGTAATTAGAATAAACTAGTATAATAAAATACTTCGTTATTAAGGAATTGTTTATAAAATTGAAATATATTTTGTACTTCTTGATGTTTAAAGAAGTTCCTTTTAAAAAAGTGACACAGCAGTATTGATGCATTATAGGTTATGTGTATGCATTCAATACAAGTTTCTTGAATTCACTTAATAGTTGTATACTTTTTAGAATAATATAAACATTATATTAATGCTCACCGTTGACACAAATCAAAAGAAAATCCTTCAGCAGGTATTTCAGGCGCTAAAACTGAAGCCATTTTCGGATATTTTGTTAACGCTTTTCAGTGCTTTTCAGATAAGTCACTTTAACATAACCTAATTATCTTGAACTTGAAACATGACAGCAAACGCATGCGCAGTCCTGGCAATAGAATTACACGCCCGCAAATATTTGAATATTCTACTACTGCTACTACATGATAATTTTCTTTATTTTCCCAGGTATTCTTTAACATAAAATGCATAAACTATTTATCCAATAATAGTTTCTTTACACCTAAAAAATACTCTTCTTTAAAAAGTTTTGCGCTTCTCTTTTTATTACAAAACATGCAATGTATTAGTTACTTTGACATAGATCTATAAAGTTTCTGATTTACAAAACACAACGGAACAAAGGGTTGCATATCAATAGGCGTCAGTGGACGCATCTGAGAATTTTGTTATTTTGTGTCAACTATATTTATCATGTGTGTAATTTATAATAATTTAAATGTAATAGAATATAATTATTAATGATATTGATAATAATTATCTCTCTATTTAAGGACGCTTATCCAAAAAATGCAGACCTTCAGAAAAAAATATTTATTAAGCATTTAAAAAATCAAATTATTTACATTAATAGTATCTTTTAAAAGAACAAATATTAATTTATAGGAAAAAAATTTAAAAGCCACAATAATGATTTATTTATTCATTTTGCATGCAATCAAAAATTCTTTCATATCGCTTCTACAAATTTTTTTTAAAATAATTCGATTTTAATCAATGATTTTAATCCATTTGACTTACAGGTCAAGAGTCGTTACGATACGTCAAAATTTAGGTCAAAATTGACCTACTTCTTGACTTACAAGTAAAAGGACGTTACGATACCTCAAATTTTAGGTCAAATTTGACCTATTTCTAGACATACAAGTAAAAGGGTGTTACGATGCATCAAAATGTAGGTCAAATTTGACCTATTTCTTAGTTCATATCAGGAGTAGTTATTATAGCCCAAAATTTAGGTTATATTGACCTATTATGACCCACAGACAAAGGGTAGTAATGGTACGTCAAATTTGACCTACATGTCAGAGGTAGTTATTTTACGTCAAAATTTAGGTCTATTTGAACTATTTTTGACCTACAGATCAAGGGTAGTAATGATGTGTCAAATATGACCTATATGTCAGGGGTAGTTATTTTACGTCAAAATTTAGGCCAATTTGACCTATTTTTGACCTTCAGACAATGGGTAATGGTACGTCAAATTTTACTTCAAATTTGACCTACATGTCAGGGGTAATTGTTATACGTCAAAATTTTGGTCAATTTGACCTATTTATGAACTACAGATCAAGGGTAGTAATGATGCGTCAAATTTGGCCTACCTTTAAAGGGATAGTTATTATAGTCTAATTTAGGTCAAATTTTTATTGACCTACAGGTAAAAGATTGTTAATGCACGTCAAAATTTCGGTCAAATTTACCTAATTTTTACCTAAACAATATTTTATTTTTTTATTAATTATCAAGACTGATGATTCTTAGCCAAAATCATTGAAATTATTAACAGAAATATTATTTATATTTTTAATATCAATTTTATGAATTAAACTCTTTACATGGTTTCAAAAATGAACAATAGAACCACAGACAGGGGTTTGGCAG
>JUFY01027923.1:0-10973 GCA_001855655.1 Leptopilina clavipes | reverse complement strand
TTAAAAAATGTTCAAAGTAAAAAATTACAGGAAAGGAGGGGAAATGGCATGAGAACCGCTGCCATGTTTCGCCGTGCAGTGTCCTTAAGCAATATTTAGACATAATTAATATTTACAAGTTTACATCTAATAAGTTTGTAATATTGTAATAAAAAGTGTAATATTAAATTTCTTTAAATTTTTAAATTCTAACCAATATCTATTTAGACAGAAATTTATCTATCACTGTTAAAAATCAGATTTTAATTCACACCAATAAGTGTGCAGTTTCGAAGGGAACATCTCTGATAGTGTAAAGTTTTTCAAGTCACACTTCTTAGGATAACACTTTCGTGTTATATGTGATCCGAATGCAAGTGTGAAAAGAAAAGTGTAAAGTTTGAAATTTTTATTTTTATAACACTGTAAAGTTGTAATATTAAGTCAGCTGTTACGGATATTCGAAAGAAATTAAAAGAGAAACAATTTCTTGGGTTTTTAGTAGTATGAGATGTTTTTTTAAAAATAATGTTGTAATTGTTTACAAATTGTTTATTTTAAATAAAAATAATTTAAAATAGCTAAAAACATTTAAACTTAACTTAAAATTTTTTAATTATAACCAAATTTTCGGTAAAGTTAATAACTTCTTTCTAATGTTCTTTTAAAAATTGTTGCCAACATTTTTTCAATGGTTAAAACTTATTTTAAATAGTTTTAGAAATTTAATATATTTAATTAAATCTTAATTAAAAAAAAATTTTTTTAAGTGTTTCAACTTTTTTCAAGAAAAGTTCAAATATTGCTAGAGAACCCATTTAAAATTTAAAATTTTCAACCTATATAATTAATTAAATTTTTCAACCTATATAATTAATTAAATTTTTCTAGTTTTCAAACTTTTATAAATTTCTAATAAGATCAGATTGATTTTCAAGTAAAAGACCTGTTATAAATAAGATCAAATAGACCTGAAAAGAATTTTTAAAAGATCGAAATAACAAATACATACAAGGTAAACAAATATATTTTTTTAAAATCACAGAAATACCTTGTCACAAGGTATGTTATCCATGTGACTGGCTGCTTGTTGTAACTGACTTTTCTTTTCTCACTTTGCGTAAAATCCATTTTCTTCAAAAAATTGTAATTTTTAACACTATATATATATATAAAATAACTGATAACCGGAAACCGGGAAATAACAAGTCTCAACCGAAAAAGGTGCACAACGCATGCGCGTGATGACGTAAAAGACGAAACAGCACTTATTGGTGCGATTAAATGCACTCTCGCACTTCTATAGATGTCGATCTTGGTGAAGAACGAACGTTTTACACTGTTTTAGTGCGAAAGATCAATTTATATCAACTTTACACTTGAGGTGGTGCTGAATAAGTAAATGTACGCATTTTCGCACCGAATTATGAACACCGCTTGCTTACAACTTTACACCGAGTGTAAAGTTGTAATCTAATTTTGATTTATTTCTAACAGTGTATGTATTTTATTCTTTTCTGTATCCCATTCAGCGATTATTAGTGTCAGTCTAGTAACTTTTTTTTCTAAATTTTCATATTATTCAGTGACTTTTAGTGTCCCTCTAGTAACTTTTTTCTAACCCCTAATATTATTCAGTGATTTTTACTTTAACTCTAGTAATTTTTTTTCCAAGTCTTAACGTTATTTAGTAACTTTTATTGTAAATCTAGTAATTTTTTTTAAACTCTTACTCACTCTCAGTGATTTTTATTATCAGTCTAGTAACTTTTTCCAACTCCTAATATTTTTTCCAAACCTTTATATGATTTTGTGACTTCAGTGATATTCATTGACAGTCTATTAATTTTTTTGTAACTCTAAATATTTCTCAGTAACTGTTATTGTCACTCTAGTAACTTTTTCCCATCCCTTCATGTTATTTAGTGGTTTTTTAAATTCGTTCTAGTATTTTTTTCTGTATCTCTAATTCAGTAATTTTTATTGTCACTCTAGTAACTTTTCTCCAACTTTTAATATTATTCAGTGGTTTTTAGTGTCTCTAGTAACTTTTTTTATAACTTTTCATATTATTCAGTGACTTTTAGTGTCCCTCTAGTAACTTTTTTTCTAACTCTTAATATTATTCAGTGACTTTATTGAATCTCTAGTAAATTTTTTCCAAACCTTTTATATGACTCTGTGACTTTTTAAATTCGTTTTGGTAATTTTTTTTTTGGTAATTTTATTCAGTAATTTTCAGTAATTATTATTATTACTCTAGTAAATTTTTTCTAACTTTTAATATTATTCAGTGATTATTAGTGTCCCTCTAGTAACTTTTTTTGACTCCTGTCGTTATTCGGTGATTTTTATGTACACTCTAGTAACTTTTTTCTAAATCGTAATATTATTCAGTGACTTTATTGAAACTCTAGTAACTTTTTCCATCCCTACATATTATTTAGTGGGTTTTTTAAATTCGTTCTGGTAATTTTCTTCTGTATCTCATTCAGTGATTTTGAGTGTCGCTCTAGTAACTTTTTTCTAACTTTCAATATTATTCAGTGACTTTTATTGACACTCTAGTAACTTTCTTCTAAAACTTTATATTTTAAGGTGATTTTTAGTATCAATCTAGTAAGTTTTTTCCACCTTTTAATATTCAGTAAAGGGGTAAAAGAGAGAGAGAGAGAGTGGATAACGATTTTTTTTTTATTTTTAAACATCGGGATCATTCAAGTACCTACGAGAGTTTGTGTTTATCGATAAACTCTCGTGACCTCATCGATCACTTTGAAAATTCCCTCTCGTTTTTTATCTCGCTGGTACAGTTTTCCGCCCTTCCTCGTTTATTTCTTTTTCCTTGAGCCAAGTAACGAGCAACGACCTCGTCTGATAATAAGTATTCGCGCAGGAAGAGGGCAGGTCTAGAGACACCGAGACGAATGCGCCAAGTAGAAGCGTTGTATACAACTTGAATCCAGAAGAGGCAGATAATGTTTACTGTTCGGCGACGACAAGGAGAGTTCCTTGACTTGAAATTATGTGACTCTGCGTAAAGGGGGTGCAGAGATGACGGAAATTTTCTGCATTTCATTGTTTTTCACGACAACAAACTGGAGCAAAATTAACTAAAATTGTTTTTTTTTTTAATAAAAATACGAATAACATTAACAATCTAAAAAAATAGAAGCGGTTAGGCTTAATTCAGTATAATAAAAATCACTTGATGTGGTAAAAAATTACTAGAGATGCAATAAAAGACACTGAATAATACTAGAGTGTCTGAAAAAAGTTACTAGAGTGACATTAAAAATAACTGAATGATATAAAAAAAACTAGAGTTAAAATAAAAATCACTGAATAATAATGAGAATTAGAAAAAAGTTACTAGAGGTAAAAGTTACAAGAGTGACAATGAAAAAACTAAATAATAAAAAAATTACTACAGTTACAGTAAAAAAGCACTAAATAATACAGATTTAAAAAGTTAATAGTGTTAAAATAAAAATCACTGAATAATATTAACAGTTGAAAAAAACTTACTAGAGTGACAATGAAAATAACTGAATAATATTAAAAAATGGAAAAAAGTTACTAGAGTGACTATAAAAGTCACTGAAAAAATTAAAAGGCAGAAAATAGTTACTAGAGTTACAATAAAAATAACTGAATAATATTACCAAGTGGAAAAAATTTACTAGGGTGACAATAAAAGTCAGTGAATAAAATTAAAAAGTAAAAAAAGTCACTAGAGGGTCACTAAAAAACACTAAATAATATTAAAAGTAAGAAAAAAGTTACTAGAGTGACATTAAACATCACTAAATAATATTAGGAATTAGAAAAAAGTTACTAGAGGGACAATAAAAATCGTTGAAAAATATTATAATTTGGAAATAATTTACTAGAGTAACAATGAAAATAACTAAATAAACTGAAATTGATAACTAAATAATATTAAGAAATAAAAAAAGTAATTAAAATGACAATAAAAATTACTAAATAATAAGAAGGGGTTGGAAAAAAGTTACTAGAGTGAAAATAAAAATCACTAAATGAAGTTAAAAGTTGGACAAAAGTTACTAGAGTTACAATAGGAATCACTTAATAACGTTAAGAGTTGAAGAAAGTTACTAGAGTGACAAAAAGAAGTACTGAATAATAGTAGGAGTTGAAAAAGTTACTAGAGTGGAAATAAAAACCACTAAAAAAATATTAAAAGTCGAAAAAATATTACTAGACTTACAGGGAAAATAACTGAATAATATTAAAAAGTGAAAAAATACAAGAGTGATAATAAAAATCACTAAAAAACTATTAAAAAGAGTTGGAAAAAAGTTACTAGAGTGACAATGAAAGAAACTAAATAATAGAAAAAAAATTACTAGAGTTACAGTAAAAAAAAACACTAAATAATACACAGTGTTAAAAAATTACTACAGCGTTACAATAAAATCCACTAGATAATATAAATGTTTTAAAAAAGTAACTAGAGGGGCACTAAAAACACTAAATAATATAAAAATTTAGAAAACAGTTACTAGAGTGACATTGAAATAAGTGAATAAAGTAAAAGTTTTGAAGAAAGTTACTACAGTGACAATAAAAACCACTAAAAAATATATTATGATTTAAAAATAAGTTACTAGAATTACAATGAAAATAACTAAATAAAATTAAATTAATAACTAAATAATATTAAGAGATAAAAAAAGTAAATATAATGACAATAAAAATTACTAAATAATAAAAAGGGGTTGAAAAAAAGTTACTAGAGTGAAAATAAAAATCACTGAATGCAGTTGGGCAAAAGTTACTAGAGTTACAATAGGAATCACTTAATAACTTTAAGAGTTGAAAAAAGTTACTATCTGTTTTATCTTTAAGTGACAAAAATAGTACTGAATAATAGTAAGAGTTGGAAAAGTTACCAGAGTGGAAATAAAAATCACTAAAAAAATATTAAAAGTCGGAAAAATGTTACTAGAGTTTCAATGAAAATAACTGAATAATATTAAAAAGTGGAAAAATACTAGAGTGATAATAAAAATCACGAAAAAACTATTAAGAAAAGTTGGAAAAAAGTTACTAGAGTGACAATAAAAATCACTAAATAATATCAAAAAGTGGAAAAATATTAGAGTGATAAAAAAAATCACTAAAAAAAAATATTAAAAGTTGGAAAAAAATTACTAGAGTGCCAATAAAAATCACTGAATAATATTAGGAGTTGGAAAAAGTTACTAGTTTCTCACTCGCAGAACTTGAAATCAACTTTTAGCAGAATTATTAATAAATCACCAGAAAAAAAACCAGAGATAAAATCACTAAAAAACCAGTGAAATGATTACAGATTCAAACAGTCCAATCTGTTTTATCTTTTATCAACAATCGGTAAAACAGATTTGACTCTTTGAATCAGTAATAATTTCCCCTATTTTCAGGCAACATACTCCTCAATTTTATTAGGAAATTTCCACTAAATTACTTCCATCGCTAAATTTCAGCTATGAAATTTTACTGACTTAAAATTTATAGAGAATATTTTTAATATATATTTTTCCCGCCGTGTGGCGCTGGCAGGGAAAAAAATTGTTTCTTCTTTCCCAAAAAGGAAGAAAGATGTTTTCTAAACAGTATATTATAAATAGATGACTCACCAATGACAGTGTTGGCAGCGACTTCCTTGGCCGCTGCGGCAGCTGCCGCTGGTCCATGAGCAAGAAAATCACTGAGTGACAACGACGATGCAATTAGTTGTCGTTTCTCCTCAAAATTCAGGTAATCCAAACTGTTGCTTCGCTGTGGACCGGCAACAATTGTCACGGTTTTACTTTGATGATGATGGTGATGATTCTCATTGTTTCCCTGCGAGACCTTTCCTGATTTTTCATTGCCATCGGCTCCAGTGGCCTGCACCAGGTAAACGCCACTCAGCCGTATAGACATATTTTCTCTTCCGTCGTTTTTCCCCCGAAAAGAAAAAACCTCTCCCTCTCTCTCTCTCTCGCACGCCTCCTTTTTCACTCAATTCGCATCTTGGGACAACATCCAAAACATTTTCCCTCCTATCGCAATAACATCTCTCTTCATTAAATTCTCATCATCATCATCATCAGTTATTTCATCCCTAATGACATTTTTTTGGATTTTTAGCTTCTTGATTTAATTCTCTCTATTTTTTTTATTTTTCTATTTTTCTTTCTCTCTCTCTCTAATTCTCTTTAAGGATTATACAAATTTTCTTTTTCTTCTTCTTCTTCTATTTGAAAATTTGTAATTTCGTTCCCTAAAGAATTGCGATTGTATAATAGAAAAGTGAAAATTTTTGGTGTTTGTTGCATGATTGCATTTTTTCTGTTCGGTGGGAAGGGGAAAATATTATGTCTACCTGTTTTTTTTTCTTTCACCTTGTGCAGGTAAGTTTCAAACTTGACCCGACTCGAACTTTTGGCACGGATATTCGCCTCTTTTCTTCCCTTCTTCCTCTTTTAAGTCGTATATCTTCTTTTTCGCGCACTCAACTGCTGCTTTCTGTTATAGGCACGTACGAAAGTGTGGCACGTGTCGAGTCATTGCACCTCGGGAAACTAAGAATTGAAATCGACGCACTAAACATTAAACGAGGACGAAACTCGTCTACTTTCCAGACTCTTTTTATTTTTATTTTATTTTATTTTTCTTTGCTGTTTTATTTTTCTCACACTTGGGTTTCTTCTTCTTCTTGGCACACTGAGAGAGAGAAAGAGAGAAGAGAGGGGGGGTGGGGGGCACTTTTCTCGGACGGCTGCGATACACACCCTATATATGGAAAAAAGAGAGATTAGTTCTCATTTCAAACTCAATGTGTGTGTCTGATTCACGTGACCCAGTCTATTTTTTTATTGTTAAATTCTATTTTTTTAAATTATTTTAAATTTAAATTATTTAAAAAAAATAATAGTGAACAAAATGAATAATTAAAAAAATAAAAAGTAAACAAAATGTAAATTTAGTAAAAAATAAATTTAGTAAACTTGCAATAAATAATAACAATAAACAAGTAAACAAATTTTTAATTTAGCAAAGTATGAATAGTAAGCATATTATTTATTAATAAGTAAACAATAAATAATTAATAACAATGAATTGTAAACAAATTATTTATTAAGAAAATAATTAATAAATAATAACAATGAATAGTAAACAAATTGTTAATTTAAGTAAAAAATAAATAGTAATATATAATAACAAAAAAAAATAGTAAACAGATTGTTATTTAAGGAAACAATAAATAACAAAAAAAAATAGTAAAAAAATTGTTAATTTAGTTAACAATAAAAAAAAAAACAATAAACAAATTGTTAATTTAGTAAACAATAAACAAATTGTTAATTTAGTTAACAATAAACAAATTGTTAATTTAGTTAACAATAAACAAATTGTTAATTTATTTAACAATAAACAAATACTAAGAATGAGTAGTAAATAAATTGTAACCTTACTTTATTTATTATTAATTATTTTATCATTAATTAATAAACAATAAATAGTAAACAAATTTTTAATTTAGTAAAAAATACATAAATAAATAGTAACAATAAATAGTAAACAAATTTTTAACTCTAAACAATAAATAATAAATTAACAATTTAACTACAATTTATTTTTAATTTTTAACTTAATTAATAATTTGTTTACTATTTATTGTTATTATTTGTTTATTATTTTTTACTAAATTAACAAATTATTTACTGTTTATTGTTAACTATGTAGTGTTTACTTAGTTAACAATTTGTTTACTATTTATTAATATTTATTTACTGTTTACTAAATTAACAATAATTTGTTTACTATTTATTTTTTACTAAATCAATAAAATTTGTTTACTACTCATTGTTTACGTAATTATTAATTTGTTTACTATTGATATCTTTGACTAAATTCACAAAATATCGTTTACCATTTATTTTTATTATGTATTATATAATTATTATTTATTTACAAATTTTTGATTTAGTTAACAATAAATACATATTAAAAAAATTGTTAATTTAGTTTACAATAGTAAAAAAATTGTTAATTTAGTTTACAATAGTAAACAAATTGTTAATTTAGTTAACAAATTGTCAAGTAGGTAAACTTGTAAATTGTTAATTAATAATATTAGTAAATTGTTAATTTATTTTTAATTTATTGTTAATTTATTGTTAATTTATTGTTAATTTATTGTTAATTTATTATTAACAATTTATTTAAAAAATAACATTAATTTCTAAAAATAACAATTTATTGTTTACTGTTATGTAAAAATCAACTGCAACTAAATTAAAAATAATTTATTGTTTACTATTATGTCGGTGGGATTTATTGAGAAAGACTATGACTATGACTGAATGAGAAAGATAAATTATTATCCGGGAGAAATCACGAATTATTATATTGTAATATTATTTATATATTGAAAATACATTCATCTTAAATGATTGTCTTACGTAAAGAAAAAATGAAACATTTCCGGTTCATGAATATTTAAACCAAGGGAAAATATGTCTATCTCGGATTTTGTCTTTGTTCTGAAAATACTTTTACTTGTCACGTGTATCAGACATATTAAATATGTAACCAGATCAGAAAATAGACACACTCGACAGAATTTCTATAAAGCGTGTATTTTCAAATTTGATTACTTTTAAGGTTTTTTTCTAAACTGATCAATGCAAATTAATAATAAGCATTACTAATTTTAATAATAATATAATAATAATAATAATAATAATAATAATAATAATAATAATAATTAATTTCAGACCTAGGATTGACTATAAGGAGCAAAATTGGTCGAAAAAGTCCAAAAAGCAGTCGTAGAAATTGCAATTTATTGAAAAAAGTCATAAACGTCAGAAAAAAACTTCAAAAAGTCAGAAAGAAGTCGAAAAAGTCACAATTTATTTTTAAAAGTCGTAAAAGAAGTCGAAAAAAGCAAATTTTACCAAAATAAGTCAAAAAAAAGGTTTTAAAAAGTCAGAAAAAAGTCGGAAAAGTAGATATTTTTTTAAAATAAGTCAAAAGAAAGATTCAAAAAGTCAGAAAGATGTCGGAAACGTCTTAAAAAGTCGTAAAAAAAGTCGAAAACGGCGAATTTTACTAAAATAAGTCGAAAAAAGGTTTTAAAAAGTCAGAAAAAAGTCGGAAAAGTAGATATTTTTTTTAAATAAGTCAAAAGAAAGATTCAAAAAGTCAGAAATAAGTCCGAAAAGTCTAAAAAAGTCGTAAAAAAGTCGAAAAAGGTGAATTTTACTAAAATAAGTCGAAAAAAGGTTTTAAAAAGTAAAAAAAAAGTCAGAAAAGTAGGAATTTCTTAAAACTAGTCAAAAGAAAAATTTTAAAAGTCAGAAAAAAGTCGAAAAAATAAAAAATTATTAAAATTAGTCAAAAGAAAGATATAAAAAGTCAGAAATAAGTCCGAAAAAAGCAAATTTTACCAAAATAAGTCGAAAAAAGGTTTTAAAGAGTCGGAAAAGTAGAAACTTATTAAAATTAAGCAAAAGAAAGATTCAAAAAGTCAGAAAGAAGTGGGAAAAGGCGAATTTTATTAAAATAAGCTGAAAAAAGGTTTTAAAAAGTCAGAAAAGAGACGGAAAAGTAGAAAATTATTAAAATTAATCAAAAGAAAGATTCAAAATGTCAGAAAGATGTCGGAAACGTCTTAAAAATGTCGTAAAAGAAGTCAAAAATAGCTAATTTTACCAAAATAAGTCGAAAAAAAGGTTTTAAAAAGTCAGAAAAAAGTCGGAAAAGTAGAAAATTAATAAAATTAGTAAAAATAAAGATATATAAAGTCAGAAGTAAGTCTTAAAAGTCTTAAAAAAGTCGTAAAAGAAGTCGAAAAAAGCGAATTTTACCAGAATAAGTCGAAAAAAGGTTTTAAAAAGTCAGAAAAAAGTCGGAAAAGTAGAAAATTATTAAAATAAGTCAAAAGAAAGTTTCAAAAAGTCAGAAAGTTGTCGGAAAAGTCGCAATTTATTAAAATAAGTCTTAAAAGTCGCATTTCAGTAAATTAAGTCGAAAAAAGTAAAAAAAAATACAAGTCGTAAAATTCGTACAATCCGAGGTCTGTAATTTAAAAAATTACCATTAAACACTTATACAATACTTTCTACTGATTTTTTAACGTTCGTTGTTCTCTATTATTATTGATTTAAAAACAAACCGGTTTCAAAGCTCCTTTATAATTAATAATCTCAAAAAATAATTTAATATCCTGAAAAATTTTATCTCGGAACTTCGCTATAAAACGTAAACATAGAATTGATTATGACGTCTCTAAATGTCAAAATTCCTGATGTTTTACAGGTGTCTTATATTATGAATCATTTCTTACGTATTTAAAGAAAAAACGCCCATTAAAACTTTTATATTGAATGAAAAAAATAGAAGAAAAAAAAAACTCTTGAGAAAAAGGGAAAATAGAGAAAAAAAAATAATAACCAGAAAACAAATATTAAAAAAAAATTTAATTAAAAAAAATTCAATTCCCACTGAAGATACGAAAAAAAAGAGAAGACAACGTTTTCTCAACATCTTCCAAAGAAAAGTTTTTTCCAGGTGTAATTATGTCTAATGGAAGTGTTTTCATAACGTTAAAGACTATTTTTTTCCATTATAGATGGAAAGTAAACAGCAAACCGGACGCGCCTCGAAGGTCGAAACGTGATCATAACCTAAAAGCTATGCTCCTATCGATGCAATAAAAACGCAGTAACGGTGAAAAAAAAGAGAAGAAAAAAAAAACAGGAAAAATCTCCATATATAATAGAGAACAACGTGTTACGCGTGCTCGAGAAAATGGGGCTGGGCATTAAAAAAAAAAAAACTGAAAATTCACTACTTACCACACTTGAGAATGAAGAAAATCCGGAAAATAATTTTTCCAAATGCAAACACCTGTGGACACACAGACTCGCGGCACAATGGACGCAAAAACGAAGAAGTAGAAACAGAGAGAGACAGCAAAAAAAAAAAAAAAA
>JUFY01027909.1:4298-29803 GCA_001855655.1 Leptopilina clavipes | reverse complement strand
TATCCAAAATGTTAGTGTCATTTGATGAAATAGTAAATGTCGTTATAATTTCCTCGAGTCGTTTAATATTAATAATATATCCATTTGCATGCCTTATAGAATTTCCTTCATCATGTGGTCCAAAGCTTTAAATAAATTTTAAAATAGTTATTAATCATACATAATAACAGATATATATTTTACTGTATTACAATTATTATTAATTACATCAAAATAGACAAATAAATGCACAGTATCAACTCTATTTAGTGGAAAAAAGTTTCTGTTGATTCCCGGTCACATGCTTTTCGTTTTAAGATTAGTGTCTTTACTTTTAAAAAAAAGGTTTTTCTATGCTTCTGAAAGTATAAAAATCCATTCAAAATGATTTTTAATTTTTAATATTGTTATAAAAAATTTTTATATACCATTTGAACATTTTTTGCAACACTAAAGCACCTAAACTTGCATCAATATTGGCAACATTGCTGTAACTTTGGGTATAGTAGGGGAACTTTAAAATAAAAAAATAGAGAAGCTAAAATAAAAAAATATGTATATAAATTGTTGTTTATAAGTCTTATTTTACTGTTTCTCATTAAGCAGTCACAACAGTGTGTAAAGTAAATTTCAGTGCGTAAAGTGAATCACCTTACACACCGTTCTTAGAGGCACTTTAAACACAGTTTTTGGTGTGTAAAATTCACCTTTAGAGGTTAGTGTTGCAAAAAATTTTTTTTCTCGCATAAATTGTTTTTTCTATTAAAATTTTTTATAAAAATTGTTAATAACATTTTTCAATATTTTTAAATAATGTTAAATGAATGTTTATGTCTTTAACATACATTTTGATTACTAGAAAGTAAGTAGTAGATAATGCAAAAATAATTTTTTTCTACTTTTGCTTTATATTTTGCAGCTAGTTCAGAAAAATTATTTATTATATTGTTAAATAACGTCAAATAACAGTATTTTTTCATATAATAGTATTATTTTATTTAACTGAAACATTTAATGCGTTACATCACTTTGACCGCACGAAATAAACACGCGTTTTCAAAAATTGTTATTGAAAATTTAAATACATTTCGTTATTACACTACTATTAAAATACAAAAAAAATATTAAACAAAATTTTGTTACCTGTTTAACAAGTGATTTATCCGAACGTTGCAAAAATCGATGGTCATGCGGTTGGCACGATAACTCAGTACAGATTTTAGCTAGAAGTCTAGAACAAAAAACGATAACTGAGTTATCGTGTCCACTGCACGACCATTGATTTTTTCATTTCTCCTCTAAATCAACTGTCAAACAGACAAAAAAAAATTTTTAATATTCTTTTTTGTAGTTGATATTTCCATTATTCAATAAAAATTCTTTAAAATGTTTATTATTTTATGCGGTCAAAGTGGTATAACCCCTTTAGTTAAATAAATCAAGTTAAAATTTTTTTATTTTATTTATAAAAAATTTTTAATTTTGACAGACATTTGTGAAGGGCCATTAAAAAAAAAATTTAACATAATGCCTATCTAATAGTTTCAACATTTTTGACGCCATCTTTTGTTGTTCTGAATTTTGCTCAAAGCTATTTTGATTAAAAAATCTAATTTTGAATAAAAAGAAAGATTTTTTTAAATTATAATTTTTTATTATTAATTAGAAGTTCTATTTTTCTTATAGATTTTAAAAAAGAACACATAAAAGCATAAAAAACAAGACTATGGTTTTAATAACTCAAAAATAAATGAATGTAATTTTTTTAAACTTGCATTGAAACACAATTAAAATGCATATTTAAGGGTATGTCAATGTCGTTGCGAATTTTCCATTGCAGCTCAATAGAAAAATCGCAACTACTTTGACATGGCCTTAATTCTGTTTCGAATTAAATCCAAATCAAAATAGATTTTTAATTTTGTTCCGGAACCAAATTAAACACAATTTCAATTCTATTCCGGATATAGATAAGAATCAAATTAGAATTTTAATTTCGTTCTAGAGCCACATTTAACCTTTAATTATAATTAAATTTTAAATATAATTTATATTTGGTTGCCATTTCTAATTAATTTCAATGATCATTTATCTGAATTGTTTTTTCTGTATTTTTATGTTACCTTAATGAGTGAGTGATTTTTTTTCTTCTGTGAAAGGTAAATAAAGCAATTTGTTTCCTGTCTATTTCTTTAATAAAAATTATCATCTTCACAATGAATCTGGAAAAATAATTCAAATAAAAACCAAGCAATTAAAATTGATAATTCATTATTTTATGTTAATTGTCAGGTAAAATTTATTAAATAATTTTTAATGAAATAATATAAAACATTAATTTACCTTAACACGCTATTGTCAATATATGATTCTTTGGAACAAAACAGTGAGACCAATATTTTTGATCGTTGAACGGTCGTTTATACAATCTTGTTCTCCCTGAAAGAGTTGTGAAGCATGAGAGAAATTGTGAAAAAATATTGATAAATAATTATAAATAATATTATAATTATAATACGTAAAAAAATTATTTAACCTGATACATTTAAAAGTATTGAAACTTTATTCTGCCAAGTTGTTACCCTTTGCTTAATCAATTGTCAGTAATAACTTCTTTTTATTTAGTTTACATGAGCTCTGCTGACACTTACAAATCGATTGCAAAATTTTCTTCCAGTCAACGAAATAGTTTACACCATGTGAACAATGTTCAATAATATTTTATATCTGCTTTTCAGTTTCGGCTCTGTATTGTCATTATTAGAGTTTGAAAAAGTTAATTTGTTCTTATCTGACAAATTAAAATTATCTGCATAGCTTTTTTTTTCTGCCTATCCTGAATAAAATATTTATGCTGTTTAGACTATTGAGATGTTTAATTTCCTAATCTAAAAAATAGAATTTTTTAATTGGGACATTATTTTTTAAAATATTTATTAAATCTTTGGAATTAAATCTCTCAAATAAATTTTGAGAGATTTATTTGCAAATAAAGTTTTACTTTTTAAAATCAGTGAAAAATAAAAAATGAAAATTTTTGACTATCATATAATAAGATTTAATTTTAAAATAATACAAGTGAGCATCTGACGGAGTTAAAAAAATTCATAGATATTAACGGTTCAATAATTTTAAAATCGAGTTTCTATTGTGCAAGTGATATTCAGTTTTAATTTATTTAAAAAAGTTTTAATTGGAGAGGATTCTTCATATTATTAAAATAATAGAAAAAAGTGGTATATTTAAGGAATAAAACATGATTAACTTTTAGGTGCTGTTTGTAATGACCTTCCTAAATCAAAAATAGTAAGTACATATATAAAATTTAACTTTGAAAATTAGAATTAAGAAAATAGAACGATTTAATTTGAAAACAATGTATTCTACAACTTAAAAATTTTTAGTGATAAATAATTTTATTAGGCATACTTTAATTTTTTTTATATTTATATTTTACTTATATTATAATATATAATTATATAATTATAATTATATTTATGTTTGTAAAAATAAAATTAGACCCTAATATAAAAATAATTATTTTATAAAAAAACTATTATTTTTATTCATATTAAATGAAAGTCATATATAGGTAATTAAAAGTAATAACTTTTTAAAAAATTATTTTTGAAATTCTATAACTAGAAAATTTATGTAGTAATATGAAAATAAATAATACATATACTTTTTCTTCTAAATAATTGACAAAATCTTTTTTAAGAAATTTAAAATGATAATGATAAATGTTACGTTACATTTAATATCCTAATAATTTGAATAATTAAATTAATTAATTTAATTAATTAAATACAGGTGAGAATTGTGCGACCGCTACTTTTTTCATCACTACAAAAAAAAAAAATATTTTCTAACATATAGAAATTAAAATTTTGTCTCCTTAATACATTAAAATCTATTACAGTTGTGTAAAAAATTTTCCATATAAAAAATAATTTTGTTCATTTTTAAATGAGATATCGCAAAAAATCTTAAATTTGCATTTTTTTCTTAAAATTAACATTATTCCTAAAATAATTAACTTGTTGAATTTTTCTTGTGCTTATTTTAAAGGTATTTTTAAATGCAATGAAAAAATATGATTGATATTAATGTGATAATTCCAAGAATGTGGAAGTTGATGATGTTGGTTCAAGAAATGTGAAAAAATTTATTTGAATTTTTCTGGGATAAAATATTTTTTTAAAAATATAAGAATACGATTTTCATAGAAATGGTAATACAATATTATAATATATTTATTTAAAAAATTTTTAGAATTATTTTTCTTTGAATAAAAAATCTTTAATTTTTTTTAACATTTCTTAAACTAACTTTGACACATTGCAACTGTCTTATAAAAAAGTAAACCCCTTTGCTGTCGACGAGATTTCCACTGTTTAGGCCAAAAGTGTGTTAAACAAATTTTTAATGGGTTTTTAGGAAACTTGGTATCCTAAATTTTTCGGGGTCGCTGATTACAAATCTGACATCAGTTTTTCGAAATTCAAAATGACGAATCCAATATGGCGGAAATTTTTTTAAAATTGATCGAATTCGCTTGAAAATGGTTACTTAGAGGTTTTAGGGTCGCTGATTACGTATCTGAAATCAGTTATTTAAAATTCAAAATGGCTGATCCAATATGGCGGTCGACAAAATAAAAAATTAATTCGATTAATTTTGAAAATTGTTCCGCAATATTGAATCTTACATTTTGAATTTTAAATAACTGATTTCAGATTTGTAATAAGCTACCCTGAAAACTCCCGAGTATTCAGTTTCAAGCCATTATAATTTTATTTTTTACTATGTAGTCCGGCATATTGAATCCACCATTTTTAATGTTAAAAAACTAATGTAAGATTCGTAATCAACGACCCTGAAAAACCTCTAAGTAACCAGTTTCAAGTGAATTCAATCAATTTTGAAAAAATTTCCGCCATATTTGATCCACCATTTTGAAATTTTAAAACCTGATTCCAGACTTGTAATCAGCGACTCTGAAAACCCCTGAGTATTCAGTTTCAAGCCATTATATTGAAGTCTTTTATTTTGTCGTCCGACATATTGGATCAGCCATTTTGAATTTTGGGAAACTAATGTCAGATTTGTAATCAACGGCCTCGAAAACCCCTGAGTAATCGGTTTCAAGACATTATATTGAAGTTTTTTATTTTGTCGTCCGCCATATTGGATCAGCCATTTTGAATTTTAGGAAACTAATATCAGATTTGTAATCAACGGCCTCGAAAACCCCTGAGTAATCGGTTTCAGGATTTTTTAAGAAGTTTTTAATCACCTTTTTTAAGTTGCACATATATATGGGTCATTAACACTTTTAGCCAGTCTTAGTTTTGCGCATAAATGCATCTGCGACAGTCAACGGGTTAATAACAATCTGATATTTTTATTCCATGTAAATTTAACTTTAAATTAAGCCAAAGAAAATTAAAATATGTTAATTATTTTAGGAATAATGTTACTTTTAAAAAATCAATTCTAATTCAAGATTTTTTTCAATATTCCATTTAAAAATTAACCTAATCCTTTTGTATAGGGCTTACTTTTTGCACAATTTTTATAGATTTTAATGTATTTAGGAGGCAAAATTTTCAATTTTCATAATTTTAAAAATAATATATTTTTTTTAGTTATGAAAAAAGTAGTTTTAATTATTAACTTACTCGAACACTTTGGTAGCGGTCATCATCTATCTGATTGGCGTAGTTGACAAATAACTTTTTCAAGATAGAATTAAATACGGATTACTTGTATCAACCTTTTCACCGCCATTTGTAAAAATTCCGTTAAAGATTCATAAGTGTTGTGACGCTAGGATTGTAATGATAAATTACATTGAACGTGGCATCATAAAGTCTAAGTTTTTGTTGCACTTATTTATTTTTTTTAGTGCAAAAGTGGGATGACTATTTGTCCTTCTGAATAAGGTATTTTCCACACTTTAGCAGAAATGTTTTCAAAAGGAATTACATAAAATTCTTCAGTGCATTCATCAATTGTATGTATATTAATCATTCTGGAGTCGAGAGTATCATACAGCTTGCCTTTAAATTGAAGTTGTTTCCCTATAACATTAATTGTATTATTTTTTAATTTTATAATGTTTTCCACAATCACAAATGTTCCATCATTTAGTAAAATACATTTGTCTTTTATAACATTGCAGTTTATATAAAAGTTTTTAGTTTTTAATATTTTGTATTGACCATTTAATAGTGGTAAAAATTCACTTGTTATTGGTCCTGAGTTATGGGGTTGCTGCAAAACTGTTTCATAAGATGTTTTTTCTTTTTTTCGGATACTCTCCATTTCACTATACCTTCGTGCTATTTGCTGCAGCGGTTTATTTCCAGTTCGAACCATATTCTTTACAGTCGATAAATAATTTTCGAATCTGAACGCACTAAAATTATCCAATGGACCGTATCTCTTAACATCATCGCATATATGAATAAGATTATGTACATTATGGGAAATGTATTCTTTCCCATAATATTTTGCGAATTTTTGAACAAACGTTTTTAACATGTCATGAGCACAGTCAATATTTTGTACGTCACTAATATGATTTTTACTGATTAGAATTGAAACAGCTGTGTGTAACAGCAGAAAGTGGGAATATAATTTTTTTGGGAGAACGTTCTTTAAGACGACAACTCCAGAATATAATAAGAAAGTTCGGAATTCAGTAGCTTTCCAAAACTTGTATTCTACTAAAGATCTTGGTTTTCTATTGAATTCTTTTGGAATGGTGTAGCGTAAAAGCAATAATGATTGTGAAATTGAATTAACTTGATCGAGATTAAGTCGAACATTTTTGGGGCCAGTCATCCACATTTTAATAAGTTTTTTAGTAACACCTATTAGAATCAAATGCATGTAATCTAATGGAACTGAAGTTACACAACCGAATCGAGGTATTTCTGTAAGAATTGTTTTTTTACTGCTTTCTGTTTTGTTAGAGATAAAGTCATTGTCACTTCTTAGAGAGAATGGTCCTGTTCCTGGAAAGCAGAGTTTCTTTTTTGGTTTTTTTCCTCTTTTAGATATTCGAGGTAAAACACTTTCTCCTAAGATTAAACATTTAGAACAACTTTCGTATCCAGTATGCCCTTTTAAATAAAATACAAAACATTTCGCAGGTACGTCACATACAAAGGCCTCTATTGAAATGTTAACAGTATAATTTTTAAAACCCTTTTGACATAGGTAAATTGCTTCCAGTACAAATGGTCTAAGAAATTCATTTGCATTTTCAGGTTTACTTTTGCCTATGGAAGCTCCAACAGGATACAAGTTGTTGCAATTCATTTCTGAGCACAAAATTATCCACACATGGTCAGTTCCGCTCTTGGAAATGGGAACTCCGTCGACATTGATAATTAATTTAATTTCTTTTGGCTTCTGTCCTTTATCCTTTATTTCCTTAATAATATTATTAATAGCTCTTTCTAGGCCAAAATGATGATAGATGCCTCCTTTTATTTCAGTTGTTTCAATGTTTGTTTTGGTCTTTAATAACGTTCGTCCATCAATAGGTAGATTAATACGAAATATTTCTTTTAGTAGCAATAATAATACACTTAAAGCCATCAATGTAATGTTGAACTTTTTCGACCATTCACGTAGAGCTTGTTTTAAAAAACTTTCCTTTTCACTCTCATCTTCAGTTACCTTCAAAAAAGTCTTTTCAACATTTGCACTACTCTCATTAACAATTACTTCACTATCATTTAAATTATTATTTATTTCTTTTTCAAAAAATGATGAATCGTTAAAGCCGAAAAGATCTGCAGTTGAGTACGAATCATCCTCGGAACTGTCATTCGCTAATATAAATTTATTTTCAATTAATGGAGTATTTACATTATCATTGCTGTCATTGAAAATATATGCATCATTATCATCGTTAAAATTTATGTAAGATTTTTTAAAACTTTCTTTAGTTTCCATTGTTATAAACTTATCTGCGTTATTAGTTTCTAAAACTTCATTAAAATTTTTTGATGAATCTTCTTTGTCTTCTATTATAATATGATTTAAATCAGATAGTTGATGTTCATTTTCAATACGTCCCTGAATGATACGACGTAAATGGCGTGTTGAATAGTTACAAAATCTTAGTGTTTTATATTTATTTCCAACTGCAATAGACATTATAGAAATCAATTACCTTTTTAAGATTACTACGTCAAACATGGCCCAGAATATCAAAGGGTGTTATCGACGTTCACGCTCGCAGTACTCTGAAAAGGCTAGAGGCCCAAGCAGAATAAATACGGATACGGGAATAGGGCATAAGATAGAAGAGGACATAGACTAAAACCATAATTTTAAAATATAATTAATAGCAAGATTTATTTAAAAAAAAGTAAATATCGAAAAATCTTTCTTATTATTCGTTTTGATGTTTTTCTTGCTATCACTATATATTTCAGAATTATATATGGTTTGTGGTAATGTTATTGTTTTCAAACATTATTTTACTTTATTGTACAAAATTACCACCTAACATTCTTTATAAAAATTAAAGAATAGAAGATTTGATAATTACAAAACAATATATTATTATTAAACCAATTTTAATAATTATAACAAATTACAATTATGTTCACAAACAAATCACATTTTTTATTCTCTACAACATTTTATAATATTTATTAATAAGAGCACATAATTAATGTTTAAAAACAAGTTCTCTACCATTTATCGTCTAGCTATTGTAATAAATTAAAATTTTTTTATCTTGTAATTTACTAATTATTTTAAAGCCCGCTTTAAAAATAAATTTTTCCAGAATTTTCACAAGCGGAAAAGTGAAGGTGTGAACGGCCGATTTAATGAGCATGCACAGAGGTATGACTGTACCTTAAGTCTTTCATTTTGATGAAACTTATTGTAAATGTCGGGAATATTGTCCCTAACCTCGAATACGAATATTACAACCAGTTACAATAAATTAGAACAAAAATTTCTTTAAAAAAATTACATAATTGTTTAATTGCAAATAATTGAAATATTTTAAAACTGCTTAACATAATTAATTACGACCATAAACACTTCAAACTAACAAAATATAAACAAAATCTATTCTCGACCAGTCGGATCTTCCGTGGAACGCCCCATAAATTTTCGTTAATTCACAATATGAGGCAGTTTTCGTGTAATGTCCCAAGTGAAAAATTCAATTTCTTGGATCGAAATGAAACTTTGGGGAATTATTGTCCTATCTAGTAGTAATATAACTCAAAAAAATTTTTTCATTTTTTTGGTAATTTGGCGGTGGTAGAGAGGGGGCAATATCATCAATTTTGTTAGACACCGCCTACTATTCTAATTTTTCCTGTCTGTACATTTAAAGTAAAAAATTCAAATGGAAGTGCATCCTACATATTTTTTAATGCTCTTTTAAATGGGCAATTTTGTTTTTTAATATTTTTAAAATTTGACCTTTATTGACAAAAATTAAACACAAATTTGCTATTTTCTCAAAAAAGGCATTTTTTAAAATTTTTTTAATGGTTGCAAACGAAAGCTGAGCTTTTTTCCTATAAGTATACCAAATTTCATGATGCCGTTTTTTTTTGTTTTCGAGATATTACAAGATAACTCAAAAAATCGCACTTTTCGGCCTCCTAGCGACTCGAATTCGCCGGAAAAGTGCGAATTTTTTAGTTATCTTGTAATATCTGAAAACAAAAAAAAACGGCATCATGAAATTTGGTATACTTATAGGAAAAAAGCTCAACTTTCGTTTGCAACCATTAAAAAAATTTTTAAAAATGCCTTTTTTGAGAAAATAGCAAATTTGTGTTTAATTTTAAAATAAAGGTCAAATTTTAAAAATAAAAAACAAAATTGATTAAAAAGCATTAAAAATATTAGGATGCACTTCCATTTGAATTTTTTACTTTAAATGTACAGACAGGAAAAATTAGAATAGTAGGCGGTGTCTAACAAAATTGATGATATTGCCCCCTCTCTACCACCGCCAAATTTCAAAAAAGTGAAAAATTTTTTTTGGGTTTAATACTACCAGATAGGACAATAATTCCCCAAAGTTTCATTTCGATCCGAGAAATTGAATTTTTCACTTGGGACATTACACGAAAAATGCCTCATATAAGAGTCAGTCTCTCTTGGCGACTCCATCTCGTTTGCGAGCGAGTTTTCATGCCGTCTAGGCGGAAATTTACAGAACTAATGGCGCGAAATTCAAATTCAAAAGCAATGACAGAAATAATAAACGATCAGAATTATTTTTTGGGAAAATTTTAATATTCGTTTAATTGGTATGTAATTTTGCGGTCTTGAGTTATAATTCGCTGGTTCAACAACGAAGTCTGATGGGTAGATTTGTCACATTCTGAGAGTCGTGTACATGTAGAATCTTGCACCTATCGGGGAAAAGATAAGAAATTCTGAGAAATGTTAACTAGGAGTGAGCTTGATCTGATATCCAAATGCACCGATGTTAGAGTTCCTCTTTCTCTTCTTCTTCTTCTTCTTCTTCTTCCTCTTCTTCTTTGCAGATTCAGAGCAGTTATTCCTGAAAGTGGAAGTGTCGTTTATGAATATTACAAACTAGGCTCGAGGCGAATTGGAAACGCGGAAGATGTTAAAGGCGTTCACTCGCTTCTTAAAATTCCATATAGTTGGCTCTCTCTCTCCTCTCGTGACTGTACGTGACTTTCACGAAGAAATAAAAGCTGCCCCATAAACCAAACATTAGCACCGATCCGTATCTACGTTTGTTCAACCTACCACGAGAATCTCATTTCATCTTGTTGCACCCTTGGCACCTTTCATGAATAATTTCTTTCACCATTTACGTCCTGGACGTTCTCCCTTGGCACCTGAGCCCTCCTCTTTTTCTCTCATATATATACCTCTTTCTCTATCTCTGCTTTTCAGATCCGTGACACTTTTTTTTTCTTCCCTCGTTTTTTTTTCAACCGTACGGCATGTCATTTGGAATTCTTCCTCAATTTTCCCTTTTCAGGTGATCATGCGATATTCGAAATGGATCTTAAATTCGCTATTTTTTTTCCAACAGACAGAATGTTTTTTTCCACTCTTGGAATTTTTGGTTTTCCTTATGAAATTCTTATTCTTAGTTGTTTTCCTTCTCACGATGAATGTGCGAAGATTCTTTTTAAGAATTTTAATTAAATCACTGGGACGTTTTGAAGAAAAATCTCGAGTAAACGGACCGATCCATTTTCTTGGTACTTGAGGAGAAAGAATATGAAAAGAAAAACCTTGAAGCAAAATGGAATTAACGTGTTGTACGTCTCTCTTACCTGGAGCAACTAATTTATCTCAGTTTTATAACAACGATTTAAGTACATTATGAAACTTTGCTGGACAAATGCCCCTCGGACCTCAGGGTTTTAAAAACATGACTTTATTATAAAAAGATTATCGTTCTTTGCTCTTGGAGAAAGATCATCACTGACAACGTAAATGAAAAATTACACTCTGTGAAATATACAATTTCTCATATTTACCTAAGAAACGTCGTTGTACAGAATCCAAGGGGGAAAAAAATAAAAAAAAAAAGATGCACTGAAGACGGAAATATCTGAATGATGAAGGAAACGGAGTTTTGCTCTTTTCATGATGCAATTTTGCAGGGACGTGTGTCAAACACATCGTCCATCACATGGGATCATCTTTATGCTTTCTACGTTTTATCTTTCTACACACTTTTCCACTTTTTCGAAATATTTTTTTCATTAAATATGTTGTAACTTTTTAAGGAGTAGTTCTAAAAATGGTTCTTATGTTTTTAGACGTTTTATTTAGAGATCGTTGTGTCTTGGAATTTGTACAACCCTGATTGTACACTGTATTAATAATACAGTCGAACCTGTATAAGAAGGATATTATAACCTGTATAGGAAGGATACTTTCGGTCTATACTAGGAAGCAACTGAAGGTTTATACCCTAATATCAGTAATTCAAGAACGGTTTATAAAGTTGCGTGCGTTTTCAGCCTGGCACATGTTACAACGAGCTGTCGATTTCGATGCATATACTTTTCGGACAATTATGTCAATGTGGTTTTTTGTATTTCTCTCTCTCTTTCTCTCTCTCCTTTTTTGTATTTTTGAATTTCAATGAAACTGCCGTCTGTTCAGTCGTAAAAAAAGGATCTCAATCTCGAGATTCAGAATTTTTTGACTCATCCTAAAAAGCGCGCGTGCGTGCATATATGCAAATCGCAGGTGGTTCACGAAGAATTCAAACTCTCCATATGGTGGGACCTTTATTATCCGCACGCTCAAGCGCATCTTGAACAACAATCGCAAATTACTACATTAAAATTTTCTAAATTCAAGAAAGGTCGTTTGTTAAAGGGGTATATAATCATATATGCGAGAAAAAAAGAGAATAAGAAAAATAAAACCAGACCACACGAGTTGGCACCTCTAGGTTAAAAATTTTTTTTTTCCTAAAAATTTTATTTTACTTGAGCAAAAAAAATTTCATGATCATGATTTTGTCACGTTCTGCGGGAATATAAAGATGAGAATTGTGAATAGAAGTCGATTGACGTTGAAGAAGGAATGTCATTGACTGTATATGTGTTAGACACCACAGCAAATTCCATGGATAAACTTTTTTCCCGGAATTCTTGGAATTTGACATTCTCACACCTTGCCAAGTTGATTAAATGTTCCTGCGAGAAATAGAGTGTTTCAAATCAGTGTCAATTTACACTTGATTTTACTTTTGCTTGTCTCCTATTATCAGTATTTTATCATAAAAAGTAACTAATCCAAACATTAAAATTCTTGACAATTCTTTTGTTTTCTTTTTGATTGAGTCCACCTGCTCTATTGTTAATTCTTCATTGACATTCTTCATCTTTGCACAAAAATGAAAAATTTTGAACAGCAACGTCACCTTTTATTATTGAGTATAACTATAAACTTTTTGAAACTCTAGTGACTTTTATTGTTGAAATTAAACGAAAATATTACTAGAGTTTCGTCACTCTAGTGCGACTATTTTGTTGGTTAATTAAAATTCCTAGGAGTCTAGTGACTTCTGTCGTTAAACGGAAAGTTACCAGATTTTTGAAACTCTAGTAACTATTGCTTCGAGTAAGTAATAGCTTCTTTGAAACTCTAGTAATTTCTGTCAAGGGAACGTTAAAGAAAATATTACTAGAATTTTTTCGCTTTAGCAATATGAAACTATTTTATTACACGTTAGAGTAGTAAGTGTCACTAAGCATTTGTCACTCTAGTAATTTTTAAATTTTGTAACGAACTTTTATAAATCCCAGTAACTTTTGTTTGCCAAATGTAGAGTAAAATTCACTAGATTTCTCACTCTAGTAAATTGCATTTATTTATTTAACAAAAATGAGTAATGACTCGCTTTTCTAAATCTCTAGTAACTTTTTTAATAAGTATGCGGATAATTTGTAAAAGTTACTAGAGTTTCGATCCATTAGTAGAAAAGATTGAAGTAAATACCACTTACGATTCTAAACTCAACATTGTTACAAAAATTTAAATGTATACTTTGTAAATGTAACGTTGTAAAGACAGAAGGAGCGTCAAAAGGTTAAAATCAGTCTTAATTTAGGTTTTTATGGGTCAATGTAGGTTGAAAATTACATCTCGGATATTGTCGTTTATGATTTTTATGATTGATGTTAATAAATCATAATTTTTGTACAAAAACTATATCATTAATTGAGGGGCTGGATGCAGTAAGAACCGCTACGCGTGGCCACACGCTCTAATACCAGTCAAGTAGCAGCGAGCGGTCCACAGGCGCTCACTGCTACTTGACTGCGATCAGACAGTGCATTCGAGCGCAGCGGTTCTTACTGCATCCAGCCCCTCAATTCTTAATTATTTTGGTGTTAATGATTCTAGTGATCAGGGTTTCGTAAAACAACGTCGAATATCAGGTCAAATTATTAGTTTAGTTAGTCTATGTCCAACTTTATTGAGCAGGAAGGTAACAGAATTAAAATGGTCGAATAAAAAAGATTATTTTACTTTTATTTTATCTGGTGAGATTTTAGTGGAGATTGAATCCACTTCTGGATAAACATTAAGCAAATAAGCGAAGGGGGATTTATGATCGTATCTCTAAAGCTGTTCCAGGGTTGATATAAGCACCCTGTAGAGCAAAAGAAGAATTGTTTGATTGCTGATATATCAGTACCGGAATCAATCATCTTTCGTGGTGGAGAATAAAATCAGATTTTGGTAGACACTTTATTTCCTATTGTCCCCCAGTTTGCTGTTTCTTTACATATTTTTATTTTCTTTTTAACATGATGACTCGTACAAACTCTATAGGTCCTAGATGAAATCTGTATATTTAATCTTCTTATTCCTCTTCCTCTTTCACTGTTATGGTCAAAATTCATTACGATCTTTATTATTTTCAAAATTTTACCTTCGTGAGCAAAGTATCAGTGGTTCTTGTTTTAATATATACTAAAAGTATTCTAGTTTCAGTATTAAACTTTCAAATATATAGTTAATCAAAAGGAGTGAAATATTTCTAAAGGGAAGAGCAGATCTAATGTACGTGATTATAAATCATTGTAAAATACAAGCAAAAGTTTTGATATAGGAGAAGAAGAAAGAAGAAGAAGAAGCATATTTTCAGATTGTTTTAGAGATATGATCAATCAAAGATTGTGAAGGAATTGGGGACCGCCCACGCGATTTTCGAACGCAGAAACAATTGTATGTATATGTTAGGAAAGAAGAAGATGCCGCCAGTGCTGACGCGAATATAATGGCCCGCGGTGGCAATTTGGAGTTTGCCGAACGGGAACGGAACAGAAGCTTTGCGGCGGACCACCAAGTCGACGATTATCTTCGTAGGAACCTCTCACCCTTCTCTCTCTTCTGCCTTGTTTCCATCACGTCCACTACCACCATCAGCATCACCACTACTATAGCACCATCAACATTGGGAAAAAGGTACCAACCGCGGAGAATACGAAATGGACAGGTCTTATGGTGTGTGGAGAGTGGTAGGGGTATCCGACGAAGATTATTTTTGTTTGAACATCCGAGGAAGATTTGGACTCTGCGGTGGTCGCGTCTGCCTTTTGGTAGCATAGGTGTGGTCGTTGACTATACCCCCTTCTCTCTCCCCCTTTGCCATCCTCCTCAGACTCATTTATAACGCTCACCTGAGAAACACAAAGAGCTCTCCTTCAACCCCGCGCTTTAATGTTTCCCCTCGACCACCCTCTGTGGGGCTTATTTATTTTTTGTTTTCAACATCGTACCTCTTTATTTTCGCCACGTTAAATCGCTTTAGTCTATCGTTCGCGTGGTTACTTCTCTTTATGGCCTCCACTGCTCTTTCCTTGTTTATTGGAATAATGAACAAGGTATTTTCACATCAGATATGTTAACGACTTCTTTTCTATAAGCACGCAACACGAGCTTTCTAATATTTGTCAAATAAACATATATGTATAATATATTATTTTTAGTGGTAGGTAGTTCTTTTTCATTATTATTAATTAGGATAAGTTTATTTGACGTCATGTTGGTTCTAATTATTGGAGAGAATGTGGCAATTATATATGTTTGTCTTGTAAATTGCTTTTTGTTAATTTTGGTAAATTGGCGTTTTGGTGATTGTGCATTAGAATAATATTTTGATGTATATATTTTTATTTGAACGGTAAATTTGGAAAGGGTGACCTAAATTTAGAGAATGGGGAAATTAAATGAAACGAATTTTTCAAAATTATTTATTTAACTTTGATTTAATGGTTTCTTTTTTTCTTTACATGTATATGTAAGATATTATAGAAGTGACATGAGTTGCTTGCAAATAGCTTTGATCTTTCTGTTTCGATCTGAAGAGAGATACAGTCAGTTGAAACGTAAATAGAAAGGTTCTGAGCGATCTTGAGGAGGAGATCGCAACGATCTTAGGCCTCGCTCTCAGCGCGAGGACTGGACAGTTTCGAAATTACGATTGTGCTTCTGATGTCTTTGTGAAATCGTTTATGTCACCAGATAGGATCGATTTCTTTACGACAGTCGAGATTGACTGTGATGATAAATTTTGCTTCTGAAGAAGCATCTTAATTTTTGAACCAATACTTTTGACAAATAATTTCTCCCTACAAAGAAATATTAATATTTGAAATTTTTCTTGTATTTTTTTGTTTTTAATAAACTATGGACTATTAAGAAATATTTGTCAATAGTGTCCATCAATATATTGGGATGAGGAAGAAAATGTTTTACTTCACTAAAGACGAGAAAAATTGTTTTTAATTAATTTTCATCAAACGTGTGTAAGTCTGTTTTATTCGGGGAAGAGATTATAAGTCGTTAGAGACTTAAGAGATAAACCGAGAAGACGTGCTGCGATTATTCTATAGAGGACAATTTGCTTGCTCTATTGGATAATATTATGGTGATTCCACAAGCCGACCTGTATATTCGACTCATCCCATCGGTATTCTAACACATTGGTACCGCGATAATCCTCATATCATTTAATTAATTTTAATCACACTGAACAAAGTCAACAGTATCTTTACTAGAACTTGTTAAGATAATCTTATTCATCATCGTGCAATAGTGTTGTGACTAAGGAATTTATACCGGATCTGAATTCAGAAATGTTCGTTTTTCCCCGTTTCTGTTCAATTTATCCATTTGATGATCTTTCTTTTTTGATTAATTTCAGTTGAAATCGGTTATTTACAACAGATTTTTCACCTTATTTTCATACAATACTCCATTCTCTTATATTCCTACTCTATCCTATTCTTTTCTTTCTCCATTTCCCACTCTATGCACTTCTTAACAAGCTACATCACTACTTTTACCTTCTTCTACTTTTCTCCAATCTCTTGCTTTCTTTTTGTACTCCATTAATTTGTAACACCTTTCATATGATTCCACTGAGAGTATCTATCTTAAATCCGAATTTTTTTTACACCTTCCTATTCCTTTCCACTTTTCTTCTTCGCACTTCCCTAATTTTTATGGCTCTTCTATTATCTGTACTTCTGTACTTCTCTATATGCTACCTGCCTTTATAACTCCTCCCAATTCTTTTTATTAACTCCACTAATGCTTCAAAAGTCCAATGTTTTTTCTTCATAATCTTTCTCATCACTCTTCTCTTTACTATTATTTCTACTCCAGTAAATTTAATTTTGTTTGCTTCTATGTTTTATAATCCACTTTGAACCTTTCTGGACTCTCTCTTAACCTCCTCTATTCCTCATCATTAACTCCATTACTTTCCCTTTTTCTTTTTTAATTTCTAACTCCATCTCTTTGTACACTTTTACACCTTTTACACCTTTTACTTTCTTGACATTAATATTTGCTCCAAAGCTTGATAATAATTTAATCCTTTTTACAATTGATGTGCTACACTCTTTTCCGCTGTCTTCCTTCCTTAATCTTTCTAATTGGAAGAATACTTCTGACTGAAAGTAGAGTAGATTTCCACTATTTTTTTGTACTCCTTTCCATACCTTCTTCTAGTTCCACTATTTGACTTTTATCCCATCTTTCTTTCAACTACACAATTCCTCTACAATTTTTACCTCTTTAACTCCATTAGTTTCCCTTTTTCTGCTTTATTTTCTACCTCCATTGTCTATAAATTTGGTTTCTTTGTACCGTCATATCTATAATCCCTTTACTCTCTTATTAATCTTCTTATACTCTTTTTCATCTGCTTTATTCCTTTCTCAATTTTTACTACTAATAGAAGAAACAGAGTTCTTTCTTCTTAGTTTTCTTTAATCTACTACTCCTTCCTTCTCTTTTCCATTTCCTTTCTTCCTTTATCGATCTTTTTAAAGAGCTCGTATGAATATTCCGCTAATCTTATTTGACATAATATTTATTTGACATATAAAATCATTAAAGATATTCTTCATTTGACATAAAATTCATTTGAAATAAATGTCATTGGACATAGAACTCGTTTAACGTAATTCCCATCACTTGACATAAAAATCACTTGACATAAATTTCATGCATTTAACATAAAACACATTTAATATAATTCCCATTTGACATAAAAATCACTTGACAGAAATTTCAATTGACATAAATTGAATTTGACATAGTAATATTATCGCGAAATTTAAAAGTAACCAATAGATATTTTCAAGAAAATTGCAATAATTGATCAATTTTAAAATCCACGCAGATAATTTTTTGTCAAATAATCTTTATGTCAAATGAAATTTATATTAACTAAATTTTTTTTTTCAAATGATATTTAGGTCTCACGTGAAATTTATATTAAATGAATTTTATGTTAAATGACGTTTAAGTCAAATAAATTTTATGTCAAATGAATTTTATGTCAATTGATATTTATGTCAAGTGATTTTTATGTCAAATGGAAAATATGTTAAATGAGTTTAATGTCAAATTAATTTTATGTCAATTGATATTTATGCCAAGTGCTTTTATGTCAGATGGGAATTATGTTAAATAAGTTTTATGTCAAATGCAAATTATGCTAAATAACGTTTACGTCAAATAAATTTTGACAATTGATATTTATGTCAAGTGATTTTTATGTCAAATGGGAAATATGTTAAATAAGTTAAATGTCAAATGAATTTTATGTCAATTGATATTTATGCCAAGTGATTTTTACGTCAGATGGGAAATATGTTAAATAAGTTTAATGTCAAATGAAATTTTTGTTAAATGAATGCTATGTTAAATGACATTTATGTCAAATAACTATTATGTCAAATAAGATTTGTGGATTATTCATGCGAGCTTTTTTAACTATAGATGAGGAGAGAAGAGTTTTCTCTAGTCTTACCCTTCGTAAGTTCTTCTATTTATTTTTTTGCCTCCTTTCCCAAATTTTTTGAAATAATAATATTTTACTTTAAGTATCATTTTCTAAATTATTACAACATATTAATTAATTAAATTCACTGTTTGTATTTTCAAAAAATTAATAATATTGTTTCCTAAAAATTCGCACATGTGTAGAGCGACAAATAGCAACAGCTGGAAATGAGAACAGCAACTGTTGCACTTGTATCACACATCCTCCCTTTTTCCTGAAATTCACCCAAAGATTATATAGTTTTCAAAAGAGGACCCTATTGGCATCGTTTCTTTTTTAATAATCAAAACGAAGAAAAGAGAGTGAGAGAGAAAGAGAGACAGATGAGAGGAGGACCGGATATTACGATGGTGGTTCGCGAAAAAAGAGTGTCGTCACGTTAAAAGTATTTCTTTTTCTTTTTTTAAATGCTGGTTGCAAACTGGAAATCTCCAGGTGGTGGCGCGTGCTGTCGACAGGTGGTAAGCGTTGGAAACGCGTTCGAAGGATCCCCTCGTCCTTTTTGTATCCGATCTAATTTATCTTTAGTCCGTTCTTTTGAGATAGTCAGCTTCTTCTTCTTCTTCGTTCATATTCCTCGGTCAGTCGTTCACCCACGCCCACCTACGTAATCCTTAATGCCGATAAATTTACCACTCCTTACCACCGTCATTTTAAACGATTTCCTGCTGTCCTCGAGGATGTGCTCATATAATAAATATAATTATTATTTTCTTTCTTTTTTTTGGTTCCTTTTTCGCGTGACAAATGAGAGACATTCCGTGACTCGGAAAAATTGTTATAGGAAAGATATTTTTTCGAAAAGTAGTCGCGGTGTCTTGAAAGGAGCTTGTTTAAGTTTTAAAAGAAGATTAAGGGGGATTAAGTAGTTTGTTGAATGCTGATGGCAGTTGAGCTGCTTGTGAAAACTTTCTCATGCAATTTAAGTCCAATTAATTATAAAGACTGCTGAATTCTTCATAAACATTAAGTCAAGTGGTAATATATTTGTATAATATCGTTAAAACTGCGAGTTGAAAATCCGAGGTAAAATATATTATACTAAAATTAAAGTCTTATAATTTCTGCTTTGCAATTATTTGACTATTTTGAATTTTCTGAAATATCCGGTTGCTTTCTCATTACTCAAGGAGAAATACGACAAAATGTTTCAATATTTCTACTCCTTTCCAATCGATTAACGATGGATTGACACTTGTATTCTTCTGCCTTTGGGTTTTTTTATCCTGTATTTCTCTTCACACTTTTCTATAGGTTGCGTTCTCATTTCAAAAAAAAAAAAATATATATATATATATATCGTTTCCAATATCTCGGCAGGTGGTATAAAAATCTCTCCACGGTGGTTAAACACCCGAAGGGTAAAATAAGAGTAGGAGGATTGGGGGTGTGAAGGGTAGAGGAGGCTAGGTAAATGGTTTGAAGGTAGTCTCGTTAAAAACATCTGCCGCCTGTTCCTATATAAAACGAACACTTAGAGATCCTCGTACTTACTAATGCAAAAGAGGAGAGGCGAATCAATGTGAGAAAAGGAAAGAAGGGGGTAAAAAAAGCATCAAGTAGCGAGAGTCTCAAGCGTGATCCTCGGAATGGAAGTGATGGTTGTTGTTGTTGTTGTTATTGTTGATGGTGGCCTATACCTAAGTCACGTTCTCAATAGTGTAGCCGCCGCTTTTGGCTTGATCGTCCTATTCTTTATTCCTGATGCTGAGCCGCTTATTTTTTTTTCGCTGAGCCGCTACAGTTTCTTGATTCTTAATGACGTTATTAGACTCGCGCTGGCGCAGGTGCAAATTGTTTTGTTGCCTGTACTTTTTGGAAATAGTTATATGCTTATTCACTCACTTCCTAAGTCTCATTTGGCCTAAAAATCAAGTGCCAAGTCTCCTTTGATATAAAACTCACTTGATATGAATTTATATCCAATGGTAATAAGAAAACACTTTATTGTGATTCTCATTTGACATAAATTTTAATATAAACCTCATCTGACATAATACTTGGATATGCATGTGACAGTAATTTCACTTGAGCTAATTAACACTTAACTCATGTTTCATCTGACGTAAAACTCACTTGGGATAAGGATCACTTGCTATAATTCTCTTTTTACGAATATTTCACTTTTTATAAACCTTTATTGACATAAATTTCACTTTAGTTAAATCCTCATTGAATAAAGTTATACTTGACGTAAATTTATGTCTAATAGACATAAACATCACTTGACAACAAATTCAGTAAACATAAAATTCACTTGACATAAAACTCACTTGGCATAATAGTCTCCTGTGACATAAATTCTACTTCACCTAATTAACTATTCTAATTATGTCAAGTGATATTTCATACAATAGTTTATGTCAAGTAAAAATGTTAAGTGCTTATATGCAAATATGCTTATATGCACTTATATGAAATATCACTTGACATAATTAGAATAGTTAATTAGATGAAGTGGAATTTATGTCACAGGGAACTATTATGTCAAGTGAGTTTTATATCAATTGAAATTTATGGCGAGTGACTTTTATGTCATATGTGAGTTTCATTTCCTTTAAGTTTTGAATAAAATGAGTTTTCTATCAAGTGCCAATTTATGGGAAACGAGTTTTATGTCAAATGAGTTTCATTTTAATTGAATTTTCTATAGCAAGTCACTGTTATTTCATTTGAAATTCATGGAAAGTGACGTGAGTTATATGTCAAGCGAATTTTATGTCAAGTGAGTTTCTTTTCATTTGAGTTTTGAATCAAGTGATTTTTCTCTCAAGTGCCAATTTATGGCAAACGAGTTTCATTTCAATAATTGAGTTTTCTATGAAGTGAATTTTATGCCAAGTGCAAATTCATAGCAAGTGAGTTTCTTTTCATTTGAGATTTGAAGCAAGTGAGTTTTCTCTAAAGTGCCAATTTATTGCAAACGAGTTTCATGTCAATAATTGAGTTTTCTATGAAGTGAATTTTATGCCAAGTGCAAATTCATAGCAAGTGAGTTTTATGTCAAGTGAGTTTCTTTTCATTTAAGTTTTGAATCAAGTTTTTCTCTCAAGTGCCAATTTATGGCAAACGAGTTTCATTTCAATAATTGAATTTTTTATGAAGTGAAATTTATGCCAAGTGCAAATTCATAGCAAGTGAGTTTCTTTTAATTTGAGATTTGAAGCAAGTGAGTTTTCTCTCAAGTGTCAATTTATGAGTTTCATTTCAATAATTGAGTTTTCTATGAAGTGAATTTTATGCCAAGTGCAAATTCATGGCAAGTGAGTTTTATGTCAAGTGATCTTTACAAAAAAATTTATTGTCAAACGAGTTGGAATCTTTTTTTCCATCGAAAAAATCAAATACCTATTTCGAGAAATATTAAAATATCTTATTGAATTTTATTAAAAAGTATTAATTTTACAAGACACAAAATTTATTTATTTATTTTTGTTTGTCTTGTTTATTAATCAGACTCTCTCAAGAAACATATATACATATGTGTTCATGGAGTATGCAAAAAATGCATTCGTTCGAGCTCTATTGTTAGGGAAGTTCCTTGTATGTGTTTATATGCGTGTATGTGTTAGAGAGTGCATAGTTGGTGCATTATTGTCTCTTGGACGTTGCTACCACCCTGTTCTACCATCGAAAATCATTACTGCAGAATTACTACGTTTCTCCTGGCTCAGCAACGCTTTCATTGGCTGATAGTGCAAGAGGTATATATATCGAAAATCGTTTATCGTACTGCGTCGTTATATGGGTGGACAAGGAAATGTACACGTAATGCCTCTGGTTTACTATTTTTCTAACATTCTAATCGATTTGATATTTAATTAATTAATAACTATTTGTAATACGAATGGAAATTAATTATCAAATATCTATTTGGAAAAGTTAACGCAACAACGTTTTCTTTACCAGCGTTTAATTTTTATCTACGTATGTTCAAATTATACATTTATGTTATTAATTTACATAAAAGCTGGAAAAAAAGATACTGGAGAAATTTGAATAATTATGGATTGAATATAATGAGTCATTATGTTATTACACACATTTGCGGTGATTATCTCCTGAATCGGAATTATTCAAGGATCGTTTATCTTGAAAATTGCTATATCTCTCTAGCAATATATATATACATATATGTGTGAAGAATTAAAGCTTGCAGGTAGACCACAAACTGACGCTCGTGTGAAGTCGACAAAAGCGTGGGATTCGGTGTAAAAACTAATGAGCGTCTGCGGATAAGAAGATATCCCGCACAAGGAGCTTTTCATAAAGTTTACGCAGCGTCACTCTCATTTAACCTGTAGCTAAAGAATTTCCTGTTTTCCAAGGTACCAGGGCGATGAAAAGAGGGCGGGAAACTTGCAATTGGGAGGGAGTTAGCTTCTACTGAAGGCTAGTTATACCAAAGTCATTGTTTGCCTAGCGTTAATTGCCAATTTGTTGCCACGACGTTTTACTGTCTTTACCTCATGTCGGAAACATCCCTTTATGACAGTCGGTCAAGAAATTATTATCAATCCCACAACGTCATTACAACTTTTCTATATGGCTTAATCTTCTTCTTCTTCTTCTTCTTCTTCTTCTTCTTCTTCTTCTTCTTCTTCTTCTTCTTCTTCTTCTTCTTCTTCTTCTTCTTCTTCTTCTTCTTCTTCTTCTTCTTCTCTTGTTTGTGGCTTTTTGCCCAGCAATTGGCCAGATAGTTTCCATAAGTGAAACAATTTCATTCTTGAAATTGTGCACCGCATTTTATGTGCTTGAGGATTTTTTTTTAAATCAACATTGTGCTGCTACTTTTCGTATAAAATTCATTGTATACTCTTAAAAAGTGAATCAATTTTTAACTCTCAGAGGAGGATTTAATACGTTTTTTATATATATATTATATTTTCAACTCGAAAGGGGGAAATATTTCATAGTATAAAAGTGCAAACTAATGTAGTAAGATATTTGGATATAGAATAATATTTTCACCGCGGGTTTTCCACATCCAACTTCTTAGCATTCCAAATTTTTCACGTATCAAGAGGATATCCTTTGAATTTTTCATGCGCTCCACCAATATTTCAATGTGCACGATAGCAGTGCCTCGTTTCCGATAATTTATTTCAATAACGAATTTTCATCTTTATGCTCAAAGAATTCGGTGACGATTTTTTTTTAAGTTATCGCCTCATATGTGCGATATTTACTAATATCGTGTATTAATCGTGAAGGTTCGTGCCGGCTCGGTCAATTGCGGGAAGATTCGGCCTGTACCGGGCCTAATCGGGTCGGACCGAAATTTCACGATATTGGTCGAACTGACACGAAGCAAGAAAATGGCGAGTTCGTGAATAAATCGTGAAGGTTCGTGTCAGCTCGGTGAATTTCGTGAAGACTCGGCACGAACCGAGCCTAGTCGGGCCGAATATTCACGAAATTGACCGAATTGATACGAACGAAGCGTCGCTTTTCTCTAATATCTCTAAAGATATTTACAAGAAGATGAATCTAAAGTAGTCGTTTTTGCCCTCCTTGCTATAAAGGAAGGAGGGAGTTTTTTGCCTCCCTCAATTTAGAATTTTCCTTGCGAGAGGAAATTCGTGATGGGAATTCTATTTTAGATGATGAAGTCGAGAGAGGAGTGACGTGACGTCGAGAGACAGAGAGAGATGTGTGTTGATGAAACAAACACGAACGTTACCGCGTCTTCTTGATTCAGTTCTTGACGACATCTCGTATCGCGAAATCCATACGTCAAATTTCCAAATTGTGTTAGGACAGGACAATGTGTACTTGCGGGTATAGGAGACCATAGGTGGAGTTTACTAGGAATTTCCACGTATGCCACGTAGATACGAAGCAGCAGAGAACAATAATAGCCATTGTACTGGAGCTTGTTAACGTTTCGTACATGAGAATGAGAGAGAGAATCTCTCTTTCTCTCTATATATATATATATATCGACGCTCGAGGGTGATTTAATCGTAGATTCGAATGCCGGAAATCAACATCTAGTCCCCTTTCTTCTCTCTGTTTCTCCCTTTGCACTTCTCCTGAAACATAAAGGGTCGTTATGAACCCGCGCGCGCTCTCTTGATTGGTAGCTCGTGTAACGGACATATATATATGTGTGTACAACACGAGGTGAATTTCATGACGTTCTTGCGATCAGAATTCTTGTTTGTATGTAATATATAAATTATATTGACATCGATAAATTGTGAGATTATATTTCTAACTCGTTGCCTCAGAATTTATGTACTTTTGAGATCGATTCCTAAACTGTTGCCGCAGTTTCATATAAGGATTTTACCGTTATACGTCAAAGTGTGTACTGACTCGAAAATCCCATTTTGTTAATAATGTCGATGACTTAAGTCCATGGGATTATTATATTTGATTTATTACTGTTTTCATGTTGGTACAAACTACTTTAGCTGAACGTGGCTTTTTTTTGGAGAAAAAATTTTTTTTTCCTAATTGGAAAACATTTTCTTTTTTGGTTTATATTGTTATATGTGACGCTCCGCGACAAACGGTACCTTAGCTCCAAAAAATTTTAGGTTATGTTTCTGATTTTTGGAGTGAAAATATACAAAGAGGATCAACTTTTAATAAAAATTATTGATGTTTAATTATTTATTACAGCCAAAACTATGCA
>JUFY01027905.1:0-69546 GCA_001855655.1 Leptopilina clavipes | reverse complement strand
ACTGCCTATGCGTAGAAGTACAATTTGATAGGTAGACATGCGCAGAAGTGCAATTTAATAGCTACACATGCGCAGTAGGATACAGTCTAACTTGCGCATGCGCAGAAGTGCAATTTAATAGCTACACCTGAGCAGTAGGGCACAGTGCTATTTGCACATGCGCAGAAGTATAATTTAATAGGTACACATGCGCAGAAGTGTAATTATTTCAATCACAGTTTATTTGATTTAAATAAAAATTATTTTGTTCAAGTAATTATTTATTTGTTAATAAATAATTATAATCAGTTATTTGATTCAAATAATTTTCTTTCAGTGCAAATACATAAGGAATTAAATTTTTTATGCAAAATTTATATTTCTAACAAAAATAATTTTCCTTATTTTCAAAGAGAAAATGAATTTTTGTTTACATACCTATATGCAAATTTAATATTTTTAATATATATAACATATATTATTAATTTAATATATTGTTTATGTATTTTTTTGATGGCAGTTTAAATACACGGGACAAAGTAAATAAATGTTAAATGCCTTATATTTTATGACTTAATTCAATGATTGCAGATTTTAAAGCTGAGTCCAGAACAAAAGAGGTTGCTCACCGATGTTCATAGCTATAGTTATACTAAAGCATGTTGTAGTATAACTATAGCTTTGAAAATCGGTGCGCAACCTCTCATATTCTAGACTTAGCTTTAATGACACATTGTACTTCGAAATTTTCTCTGGGCAATTGGCATTACTGCTAACACTCGTTCTCTACGTCACCCGACTCGCCACTCGATTTCTATTTCAATTGTGGACTCTTCCTGATTCGCCCATTTTGCATGGCACGTGATATTCTCTAATCAATTCCAATATAAAAATGAACGCATCCTAGTTTCACTATTACAATCCTTACTTTATGAAAGGGTTGTTTTTAAATGTTGTTGTTTGTTGTTGTTTCTTAAACTCTCTAAAAATGAGGAGAAAAAATATTTAATTAACTTAAAAATCGTTTCTATGTCGGAAGATTATTGTCGCAATAAAAATATGTTGAAGGAAATTGTAAACATTGAAAAATATGAACGAAATAATTTACATTTTTCCCTTAATATTTTATTGTTGTTGGAGAATATTAATTATAGAACAAATACTCCTAATTATTTCTATATTTATTTATAAGATATATTGTTTTTATATATTATTACAATGTACATGTACTTTCTGATCGTCATTGACGATAAAATTTTAGTTTCTCGAACTTTTAATTTTAACAGATTTATTGTATATATAAGATGAATTGAAACGCGTTTCTTTTTTGTTAATAATCGTTTTTAAGTAAAATTTACAAGACATCTACACATAAATTCTACCCATATTTATGATTCACTGCAAACCAATTTTTTAAAAACATAAATGCAAAATATTTCAATCAATATAAAACACACAATCGCAATTGCGATTTTTTTCCTATTTTGAAAAAATTGTGTTTTTTTTTAGTTTAAATGAAATTTATAAAATCATTGTAAGGAAGTTACCTAATCGTAACGTAATGAACTTTTTAATATTACAAACGAAAAAATATTTTTTTTGTCCCTGTGACAAATTCCTGTTAGATTTATTCGTTATCACACTTTATCTTTTTTTATTATAGTCAATAATTTCTCCGTTATTGGTTTATTGCTCTCTTCAAATTTATCTCGTTTGTCAAAATTTACTTTATCGTCAATTTGATAGTCACAGTCTTCGCTATTTTCTGATTTTCTCGATTCATCCCGTTCACTTAAACACGACTCGGGTTCAACGTCTTCGACAATATCGTGTTCCTGGTCCAAAAAATCCGTGGGCACAAATTCCATTTGATCATCACCGTCTGTCAAATCTGGAGGACCGTCAATAGTACCAAAATTCATGTCACGATCCTCGTTATCTTGAATACTTCCACCGGGATCCTCTTCCTCGTGAAGACCCATGAGATTATTGTCCGAGAACATTGCACCAGGACTCAATGGTATGTCAAGGGGTTCAAGTTTAACTGTCGCATTTGGCGATTCCGGTGTTTGGGGACGTTGAAGACGTATTTTCGTAAATCCCCTTGACGCATCCATTGTGTCAGTTATTTGTCGTTTCTGAGCGCGCTTTGGACTAGAAGGTGTAATTGTACCGGACGATGTCGATGGCCTATTTTCTTTGGTTTCGGGTAATCGCGTTATTGATTGCTGTGATTTTGTCGGTGGAAGTAATAGAGGTGGTCGAGAATTCTGCAATAGTTTAATTGAATCGATCAGAGTATTTTTATATTTTTGTTTATTTTATCCCCCCATTTTTTTTTATACTAAAAGAAAGAACAAAAAATACAAAAACTTACTTGTGATGAAGGTCCGGCTAATCCTTTGATTTGCAGTGCCTCAGCGGCATTCAGGAGTTGAGGTAATTTTTCATGAGCGACATTCACCTCGCCACGATACATGAATTTGACTAGTGCCTCGACTTCCCAGAATTTCAGGTCCTTCATCAGAATAATGGGATGCTGACAAGGATTCTCGCGTAACAATTCCGCCAAGTAATCGCTGCATGTCGAAAGAATCATTTTGTGACATTTTAGAGAACGACCCTCGCAAGCAAGTGTCACGTCGACAAATTGTTCTGTATCCAAAAGCGATGGGAAACTATTTTGCATGTTGCTGTGATAACTGTTCCACCTCAAGCAGACCTGTAAAATTTTATATTTCGATAATTAATTTTCCATTTGGAGATTCTAAATAATTTCTCAATTAATAAAAAAATAGAAAAACTTACTTCAGCTGCTTGTTGTGGAACCGTGGTTTGTGGAACCCCTTGTGATGCTTGTCGAGGGGGCATTTTGATAGTAGTTGGTGCGACTTGTTTCACTTTTAGAGGAATCGTCTTCAATACCAACGTCTTTGGTTGCTGTTGTCCTTGTTGATTGGTCGAACTCGGTGTGAGATTAGTTGGTGCAACATTTTTCATCTGCTTCGAATAGCTTTGTGTTGGTACTCTTATTGATTTTGTGGAAAATGAGGACTTCTCCCGTTGTTGAGACTGCAACACTATTAGGGAGGAAAAAACCACATAAAATCAATTTTAAATTATTCAAATTTCAATTCTTAATTTACAGTAAATACTGTAATTTTCTCAATAGTAGAAAAACACATTTCGAAATATACTCTTCAATTTCATTTTTACTTTTAAAATCGAAAGGAAGAAAAATTATTTGTCCTTTTTTGGTTGTAAATAAAAAAAAGACGGACAATTACCATGGTATCTTCGTCCAATGAGCCTACCACCGTGATGAACTCTCAAATGACGATGTAAATTGGTTGTGCCGCATTGTCGTGGATTGGCACCGCCACGTACAACAACGGCACCGCAAATTCGACATTGAGCACGTAAGGGATCATTTGTGCAAAGGTCAAAGTGAGCCCACACGGCACTTGGATTTGCCATTGCTCGAAGACTTCGTGAATGGGAACGAACCCGATGACCCAGAGCACTTGGCGACGGTGGTTGTAGACCTTCTTCTAGTATATCGTCGTCTTCCTCTGGTTCTTGTTTCATTGTCAAACACGCCACTTTTTTTCCCTCAACAGACCCACCTCCAAAATAAGAAAAGTTCCACTCTTCCTACCAGTAAAATAATCCTCCGCTTTAGTTAATATAATTTTCTCCTCTCACAAAAATTTTCCACGTCTTTTCGACAGAATTTGCGTTCTCTAAATAGGAGATTAAAATTTTTACTGCATTGCACGGGGGAAAGAAATATGTATAATTAGAATTTCGAGAATGTAAAAATTCTCTCTTGAAAATTCTCGAAATTTTTGTTTGATAGAATTGATAAAAAATTATATCATTGTAAAAAATATATATATGTGTAAAAATTATAATCCAATGTGAAAAAATTTGTAAATTAATCTAAATTTACCATCTTTTGGAGGAATTAAAGATAAAATCGATATTTAATAAAGTTTCCAGAAAGAAATATAAATTAAATATAATTTTATATAAAAGATTTTGTTTCATTGTTTTCGATACTCACATTTTAGTAATTACTTCTTTAAATTGAAATTTGCGAATATTTACAATATTTTAAAATACTTTTTAGAAAAAAAAAATTGAAACTTATATGTGTCTATAAAAAAAATGTAGTTTACGTTTTGTCAGAACACGTGGTGATCAATGCGTGAAAGTTTCACTGAATATATACAACAAAGCGCACAAAGGTGATGCCACTCGTGCGCACATTTTCAAAACTTCTAGATTCCACCATAATAGAATTAAAATAGAGTTCTATTTTTCTTTAGAAAAAAAAGTGAAAGTATAAAATTTAGAGCTTTTCCATATAAACGATGAGAATAATTCGAAAAAATAATTTACAATAATAAAAATTATAATTCAAATTAAAATTTTCATCTTAAAATGTAATAATTTAAGGAAATGAATATTTTCACATTTATTCAAATTAAAATTTTGATTACTTTTAAATTAAAACTTTGACCTCAATTCAAATTTGTCGTACTCATACGAATGAAATTTTTATCTCTTATAAATTTTTACCGCATTTAACTTTAGTCATATTAGAGAATTTTCAAGAAATATTGGAAAGCTTTGGCAAAAACTTTACTGGAAAATTAATTAAAAATCTAAGGAAAAAGTAAATTATTTTCAAAATTGTGATACATTGTCGAAATTCTATATTTTCTCATGAAAAAATGCGATTTAGGCAGTAATAAAAGTTTTGAATTTTTTTTCTACCGAATAAGTTATTTTTACCGAGTTAGTAAAAAAAATGATTCAGTGGGATTGTAACATTCCTAACTAACGATCTATTTCGTTCCAAAAATGTGATGGTCACTATTATTATCAGCATATGCGAGCACGGCGCCATTTGAAAGACCGTCGTCGTCGTTGCCGGTCTCTAAGCGAAGCGATTCTATAAAAAGCTGCTATAATCTCCCCGAACCGATAATATGTACATATATATATTTCTTATTTCGAAATGATACTCGAATATTCATCAAGTGATATTTAAAATCGCTAGTAAACACAAATTCATTTTATTTCGAATGCCGGAAAATCGGTATATATTGTCAAAAAAAAAATCACAAATTTCGCTAAATAATTATCAAATTAATTAATTGAAATTAAATATAATCAACAATTTTATCGTTGATAAAATCTTTTTTTTTGTCAAAATTATTTTTACTATTTTTCTAAAATACATTAACAAAAATAAAAATTTTATCAACGATAAAATTGTCGATTTATTTATTTCAAACCCGAAATATAAACGTTTACTAGACGGAATGAAATTATTAATATGAAAAATCATTTCATCAATAACTGTGTTATTTTCCACTCGCGTATATGCTTTTAAGTTTTCGTCTTGATCCTTTCTTTTATTTCTGCCTTTATCATTTTCTTACAAACAAAAATATTTCCCCAGAGGATTTTTAATTTTCTATTATCAATTTTTTTTGGAATAAATTTTCAAGTCTAGTTTAGAAAATCCCAGAACTTGACTTTTCGTTTTTAATATTTTCGTACTTCCTCTCTCCTAAAGTTTGGGGTTGATTTCTCCCTCTCTTGTCACAGATTCTCCCCTCTTTTATTTCTCTCTCTCTCTCTCTCTATCTCTCCTCTTCCTTGAGCTTTTGCCGGTTATATATATGTATATGTGGTGAATCCACGACTATGACGACGTTGACGACTCGTTTCTCACTACTTCAATATTCGACGCACTTGGATTTCTTTTCCTCTACACACAAACTAAAAATTATCATTAAAATCATTACCAGCAATTTGTTTACATGAAAGTGGTTTCTTTCTTTTCTTCCATATTTCTCTGCAAGCTCGTTATAATAAAAATACAAAATAAAATCAATTTTTTTCTTTTTTTTATCAAAAAATGATCTCGTTTACTAATCACTTGAAAGCAGAGGCTTGAAAGTGAAACAATTTTAGATAAATATTAATAATTTTCTCTATGAGAGAATGAAAAAAATAAAAAAAGTGTTTTTTTCACGTTTAACTTGCACTGGGGGAGAAAACGATTTTCCCTCAAGCCGAACCCGGGAATGACTAAAATCGAAATCGGTGGCCCTTAGGATAGAGTTTTGAGGACGCGCATGTGCGACGGCGCCGCCGGTCGTCGACGCATTATATCCCGTGCTATCGTGAATGCGCACCCGGGTTCATCCTACTATCCAACCGGTTAACATCGGCTCACCCCGCGAATTCTGCATCGATCGGGAACGACATTAAAAAAGACCGGCTACATGTTTCCTATGTGTAAGATATATACATGTGTGTGCGCGTCATCATCGGTGCGATATCGAGATTTTCGACAATTGCCATATTATCGTGGTTAAAATCTGATTCTCACATATATATATATATATATATATATATATATATATTTATATATTGCTGACAAACGCGCGCAGGAATGATCCAACTGCCGGTCAGGTCAGGGGGTGAATGGAATCAATTACCTCGATAATAAACCAAGATTGATTACAAGCCGCAAGTTATTAATTTTTTCCCCAAAAAGAAAATTTTTAAAGATTCAAAAAATTACCTTCTTAAAAATGTTTTACAAAAAACTCTTCTTTTTTAAATATATTGTTTCCAAAAGTCAACAATCTAGAAACGTGCAAAGTTAATAATTGTTCTTTTCGATTTTAAAAGTAGAAAAAAAGGCGATTTTAAGCCATTTTATTTATAGGAAAAGTGTTTTGCTCTTGTGAGATAAAATTTCCTTTTTGTGTTTTTCTATATTGAGGGACAAAAAGTTTAATATGGAGATTGAAAATATTAATATTAAATATTAATATTGAAAAATATTTACCAGGCATTGGATTTACATCTATTTTCTCCTCTTGGACTTCTAATAGATCCTCCTGAAAATTGCTGAATTCAACTGGCTCTTGCTGGTTCTCTTGTTGTTGTTGTTGTTGTTCTGCACTATATTGTTGCACTATTCAAAAAATTTAGTACAATAGTCAAAAATTGTCAATTAAAAATTGTTACAATAGAAGTAACAAACTTAATCAATATTTCCATTTTTTTCTTTGAAGTAAGTTAAGATTTTAATTAAAAAATTTTTTTATTCCAAATTAAATAAAATTTTGATTAAAAAAAAAATTAAATTAAAAAAAAAATTTCAAGATTAAATTTGCACGAATTTTAATCAGATATAATTGAATTTGATTGATTGGAATTAATTTACAGTTAAAAATTAATAATACGTAAATATTAAGTTTATAGAAAGAGAGTGAAAAAAACTTTGAATATTTACATTCAATTATTGGAGGTTTTCCAAGATCCATATATCGTCTTCTCGAAGCTTTCACGGCAATATAATCAGGTTCATGATTATGCTCCATATGAACTCGTGGCTTTTTACAATCCACCGTTGTTATTAAACTTCCTCGACAGTAATAAGATCTCGCAACGCATCGCCATCGTATATTAAACGGATGTTTCTTGTGCAATGTATACATAAAATTCTTGTGTATTATTTTTGGACCACCTTTATTTGACAGGACCAACTAGAAAATAGAGAAAAAAAAGTTCCCAAATTAATCAATTAACTTTTAATGATTTAAGAACAAAAAAAAACAGAATTCAATCATCTTACCTCTGTTTCATTAGACTCATCATCATTATCTTCTTTTTCATGTTGATGATTATGATAAACAACATCTCTCATTTTACGGTCCATTTCATAAATATATTCACTCTTCTGTTGGCTAAATTTTCTTATTATTGAAAAAAATATTTTCAACCAAAAAACTTTACAAAACTGTCCAATCTGTTTTGGTATGGAAAAAAAAGAAAGAAAAAATAGTGTTTATTTGTAAAAATCATTAAATAAATGGCATTATTTATATTACCAGTTGTTGATTCAAGTAGAGAACGAGTGGTACATTCAGAATTGTTTGAATTTTCAGAAAATTCAAATTTTAGATATAACTATTTACACTGTCAAAGTGCCAAACAATTTAAACAACATTTAAGTTAGATTATTTAGTGAAAAACAATAAAAGGCAAAGAGAACAATGCACGATACTGTATAACGTAGTAGATAAAATGTCAGTTGAAGCTAGGTTGACAGTTGAGAAATGGAAATATGGCACCACTGCGCTTAAGAATCAATAAATGGCACTTTTAAAGTAGAAAATATTTAAAGCCGATGGGACAAAAAAAATAATAAAATTATTAATACTCTTAAATTATTAATACAATAACAACTGTAAATAAACTAGAAGAAATTAATAAACATTTTTTTTTATAAATATTCTCCTTTTTATCATCGCATTGCAGCTAGTGTGAAAGCACTCCTACAGGAGCTAATAATAATAATCTGAATTTAAGAATATTTGTAATTTTAATTTCCGCACATTTTTATAAAAAAAAATTCCTATTTCTATATATTGATATTTAATTGTATTATTAACGATTTGGCTCACTTTTTGGCTGAAAAAATAATTTGCTAATCAATAATTAAAATTTTATTATGTAAATCCAGTCTTTGCTAATTTATAATCAGCAAAACTGTATTAAGAAAATTTTTAATTACTTTTTAAAATTAAATAATCAGGTTTCTGGAAGTAACCAAAAAGGAATCCATTTTCCAATGTTTCATTGTGTTTTAATTTATTTTTATAATAGTACAGTATAATATTAATTAAATCAATTATGTTAATAAATATTCTGTCATAAGCATCATGTGACCGAATAAAATTACGGACGAGACTAGCTGATGACCTTTGCAGCGCTATCATTTCTTATTCCTCTTCTCCATTTATTATGTTTTTGTTTTTGTTTTCAGTCCCTTATGCTAAGTAATTTGTAAATTTATTTATTTTTTGTCGACGAAAGCAAAATCGTTGATTTTAATTTTTCCTGTCATTTCACAAATTACTTCGTTTAAAAACCTTCTCGTAACCACAAACCACGCAGATCATAAAACATTTTATTAAGGGGAAGCCCGCTCCGACTTAAATAACAGCTTAAGGCAAATATCTTTTGGTACAAATTAAATAATTATAATTAAGACATACACCTTCAGCTTTATTGTGTCTCAAAGGCATCATGATATACGTGGCACGAATTTTTTTTTTTCAAGAATAAATATACAAACACTGACTAATAACTGGAGTATGTTTTTTTTTTCTTAAACTATTTGTTAAAAAAAACACAGTAAAATAAAAAATAAAAAAAACAAGTATCACACAAAAATAAAATAATTTAATCTTGCCTAATGTAATTCATAAAAAAAAATCGCAATCTTGGAGGAAATCAACCTCCATACAATCAGTCTAAAAAGAGTGAATCCACTTTTGAGATTTAATTATTTAAATTTAAATTATTTAGTTTTAGAAATTAGTCTATTTAGATAATAAATCATAAGTGGATCAACCTTCACTACAAATTAGTAGTAATCAACATACGATACTTAAAGCTGAAACTCCGATAATTAATAAAAAATAATAACAATCTCTATTTCTAAAATGTATATAATATTAAATTATTATTACTAAAAAATATATTAAAAATGTTTTTCTCCTATTGTTAATAAAAGACTCACTGGGTCGGTGGGTGGGAAGCGCGTTGAGTAAAATAATCTTGGTAATTTTTATTTTTTATAATTTATATAATAATGAGGAATATACTTCGATAAACCGATTAATGTAGTCACCGATATTTACCTAAACAGAATATTCACGAGTACACAATAATATTGGTTAGTCTTTTTTTTTCCTTTTTCTTTTTATTTACACACATCCTATACCTTAATCACGTAAACGTTTATAAGAAAATCGCAAAGAGTGGAATTTCTTTGAGCGATAGTTTTTTTTCGTAAACTAGAAAAGAAAAAAATCATTGATGCCTTTGAGACTCGAAAATCGATAAAGCTTTGAATAGAAAAAAAAAAAAAATTAAACCGTGTGTAAGATACGCGGAGATATTTTTATCAAACAAGACATTTAAAACGCCCAAAAAAGCGTGTGACGATTGATAAAATCAAAATTTGTTGTATCTTCTTTCTTTCTTTTTTTGCTAAAAAAAATTAGCAAAATATCTTCCTAGGTATCTTACGTCGCAGAGTAAGAGGGAAAGAATGCCTGATACCAAAAAATTATATTATACAAAAAAAGAAAAAAAAAAAGAAATAAATAACGGATTCCCAAAACGCCATAAGATTTTCTTACAAAAGAAAAGAAGGTTCATCTCTGAACGTTTAGAAATAAATATTAGAAAAAACCTAATCGTTATGATCAATCTCATGAATGATTATAGCGATTTAATTATATTTATAATTTTATATCCAGTAAATGCGTCTCTTTTTTCTTTCTATTTTGAGATATTTCTTATTTTTTTTTTCTTCTGTTGATGAGGAAATAAATAAAAAATGTAGAAGGATTGGACTAGGATGAAAGCGTTATTATGTTATTCTTCAAGGAATTCGCGTGTACTTGGTTCAATAAGAAAAAGTAGCAAAAACCTTTCCCTACAATTCCATGACGGATGCTAAGTAGTTTTTTCTTCTCTTTTTTCTCTTTCTTTCTCTCATCTATTGTTTTCGCATCCAAAACGATTTTTTTTTTGTTTTTAGTTGCGATGACTTTTGTTCGGTACCCGACATTCTTCGAATAAACATACGTCTCTAGTCTTCGCTAATATGTATACGAACGAACACGAACATCGGGAAGGCCAATTTATGGGGATAAAGATAGCGTTTTCTTGTTGTTGTTGTTGTTGTTGCTGTTGTTGTTGTTTTGGAGACTGATGATGAACAATGAAACTTAAGGACAATTTGTACCTTAAGATTATGCTTTTTGGCCAGCTCCGAAATCTTGTGACATTTGTTGCAACCATCGTCATCATCATCATTATTATTATTATCATAATTCAGGGTTCTGAGCCGTCAAACAATCATTCGGCATAACCGAAGAACCAGAGATAGGAGGGAGAACCACACTGATTGGGCCAAAGTACTGCGCGACAGCAACAGACGTAAAAGAATTACGAGCGCTCCAAATTGCACTGTTCTGTTCAACCAGTACAATCTGTCAAAAAGAACAATAAAATTACCTTAAAAACTTATTTCTTATATTTTTAAGATATAAATTTATCGTCCATAAATGAAAAATGGTATATTGAGAATTAACTTCAGATGTTTTTCCTTTAAAAAATAAATAAACATATTTTTTTATAGCATTTTTTAAAGAAAAAAAATAATTCCCATTTTCAAATGAATCTTCATCAAAAGCGGAAAAAAATTTTGGAAAAACCAAAAATTGTGCTTGAACATCATTATAAAATCAAAATTTGCAAATGAATCGCTATTTTATCCACTTTTAGACAATTTTCCAACCGGAAAATTTGGAATGAAATAAAATAATTTTCGTAAAATTAAAATCCCAATGATACAAACGAAAATAGATGAAAATGTGCCAAATGATCAAAATAGGGGACACAACCTGTCATTAAATAAATAAAATAAAAAATTTGATTATCGTAGAAAACAATAAAAATAAAATTACCTTGTAATGTGTGAGCGGGCGGCTGGCAGTGTCTCCGGGCTTTCTTTGAGAATAAACTGCCGAATTCCTAAAATGTAATGCTCCAAATAAGACGGCCAATCAATTTGCTTAACATCAAACGTAAATGTTTCTCTATCCTGTTGACTGAGTTGTGCATCCAGTCTTCGTACATTGTCATCCTTAAAATTCCATTGTTGTGTGCTAAAATACTCTAAACACGAGGCCGCTTTATCAAGTTTCGCTTGTATACGAACCATAAATGGTTTCGATCCCTGCAATTTGGCAATAAAATCCAAGATGTGAGCGGGCAACGTATGCTGAAAAGCGACAAATATTTTGTTCAAAATCGAGGAACTTCGTGCACGACCGCCTGGATACCATATTGCATCATTCACTGGATGCATTCTTGTATATTTGAATGCCAAATCAACAAATTTCTTCCATGTTATTGGATTTTGTTGACCGGTACAACAATTGTAAATCATGATACTGTCACTTGGATGCGTTGCAGTTCTCCATGCCGCGCAAATCATTAAATTAATGACAATATCAACTGGCACCAAATCGGCAACTTTTTCCTCATGGCACATCATTGTTCTGAAAAAGAAAAATGGAATTTTGAGAATATTTTTTCCAAAAATTTTGAAAAATAATTTTTTTTTAATTATATAAAAACAAAGTTTACCTGAAGAAACCTTTTCCAATTGCGGCTATAATTCCAGTTGGTCCATTCCAATTGTCAACCCAGCCGGCGACTGGCTCTTTGAATGATGATAGAACAATCGATGGTCGAACGATTGCAACTGGCAATGTACCACTTTCACAAAGAAGCATTCTCTCCGCCAGGGCTTTTGTAAAAGTATAGGTATTTGGCCTTCCAGCAATGAGCTTTGGTGTCAGTTCCTCGACGAGCTTATCGTCCATCCACTTTGTAAAAGAGATCACTTGTTCCGGATCCAAAGGGACTGGATAAATTTCTTCATTAACATCAGTTCTATCGCAATTGCAATAAGCTGTCGATACGTGAATTAGAGCCTGAAATTTTTATGAATTATTTAGCAAACGAGAACTTAGAACACTAAGGTGAAAAATGATTATTTATAATCAATGAACGAACAATTAAAAATCAATTAACAAACAGTTATAATCTTATAATCAATCAAGAATCCGTGTTGATAAATAATTCTTGAATTAGCCTATTGAATTATTTAAGGAGAGGTCACAGGGGGTGAAAAGCTCACCTCTAAATTGTGCATACGGTGGCAAAGCTCGACAAGTTGTTTCGTGCCAAGCATGTTAATGGTGACGGACAATTTTAAGGCCTCGTCGAATTTAACAGTCGCTGCGGAATGAAATACAACTGACACACAGTGAATAAGTAGATTTTGATCCTCTTCCGAGATTCCGAGTTCCGGTTCCGTAACATCGCCTGCCACTGGTACAATTTTCATCAAATCATGAGGCGAGTCCCGGCGTATTTTCCCGAATAACTGCAAAAATTAAAGGAAGATTAGTATATTTTTAATTAATTAGCAATTTATTTTTTAAATTTAGAAATTATACATTCAAAAATAAATAAATAAACTCACGGGTGCATTGAGAAGTTCCTGTAACCTTTGCTGAACGTTTTGCCCTTTTTTGGGTCGCATGAGAAGGTAAATATTTTTTATTCCAGGACAGGACCTCAGTAGTTTCTCAACAAGGACCTTGCCCATGAAACCAGTGCCTCCAGTGATGAAAATTGATCGATCTCGATAAAAGTCTTTAACAGATGTGTACTCTCCACAAGCCATTGTAGCCATTTTTCTTTGATACTTTTGATGCGTCTTTCTTTTTCTTTGGAAGCGTTTTAGTGAAATTATATATAGTCGAAAATAGTAAAACTGACGTTTGTCAGTAAAGGGAAGCAATTAGAATTTTCTTTTTTTTTTTTGCAGTAATGACAGAAGACGAGAAATAGTCGACGAACAAAATGTGTCGTTCCTTCTGTACTTTTTTTTTTCTTTGGAAGATATTTTCAGAGAAGAAGACAATCGTTATATGTTTCTAGATGTTTCAGTTTGTCGCCTTTCCTAGATTTGGCAAGCGGACACGTGGACGTGTTTAAATTCATTTCGAATCAGTATGCTCTCCTTTCCTGAAAAGATAAGAAAAATTTTGTTATTTTTATATATTCACAGATAAAAAAAATTGTTATTATTATTTTTATTCGGCACCAAAAAAATTCAAATTTTCTATTATTTGTTTAAAAAAGAAACTATTTTTGGGGACAAAATTGATGTTTATTATGATAATTTATCTCGGTATCTTGAAACTATTTCTGATTCGTAAATTTAATAATATGCACAATAATGGGATGACAAAACTGATATAAACTGATGTTGCTTGAAACATGAATTCAAGGCTTTGTAAGTCTTGTAATGTATAGATTCACCTTGAATAAAATTATTATTTTGTAATCGACAGATGTATTGTCACACATGGCAAAATGATCTTTAGAAACTCTCTCTCTCTACTTATAAATACATAACGCAGAATACTTCGTTAGTTGTTAATTTTTATCACTACAGTGCTTTTAAACTCTTTATAAAATAACGGATATAACTCTTATGTAAACGTACAATTACACGCAAAGGAAACAAAATAAATTACTATGAGTTTCTTATTATTTTTCCCATTTTTTTAAGAATTTTTGTTGTATCTAATTTATTTTAAATTGAAAAAAATTTATAAAAATTATAAAAAAAAATGTTATAAATTTAAAAAATGTTTCTAAATTTAAAATTTGTTTTAGCGAATCTTAATTGAATCAAAAGTCCAATTGAGAATGATTAATTTTTAATTAATATTATATTTTTTCAATAATGCAAAATAGTTTCCATATCTGTGTAGAAAATTCTCGTTCTGTAGAAAGGAGTTCGTGAAAGGAAAATCCCCAATGGGAATCCATACAAAATCGTGTAATACTCCGGCTTTGCCTGTTTCCATTTGTTCTTATGGGAATCCATATAAAATTCTATGGCATTTTAGGCGACGAGGGACAAAATTTGAATACATAACAGACTAAACTCTTTTATTCATTTTTAAACACTGTTTTGAATCAATAACAATAAAACTTTTTTTAGAGAGATTAATCAACTTATTTATTTCGACCCAAATAAATTGTAATTTTAATAATCATAACGGAAACTTTTAATTGAATTTAAATTTGGATTGGAGGAATTTAATAAAATAAGTAAAATTCATGAATTACCTGAATTAATGAAATATTATGTAACAAATTATGGAGACTCGAGTAAATAAAGTATTTTTTGTGATTTAATTTTCAGTGGGATGTAAAAAAATTGTTTTTAGAGGGAAAATATATTGTTTGATGCGTCTCTCTCTCCCTTTTTCTCGCGTAAAAAGTAGATTTTGCAGAGGCAAGCATTATGCGTAATGTAAGGGAAAAGATCAGACGATGGTCGAGAAACGGATTCTGGTTTAGATTCTAGGTCAGCGTCCCGGCCTTTTGCGGTCACCAAGTCACAAAGTAGGGGGAAGGCCGAGGAACCGTCCCCGTTACATGAAAACCCGTTATACTTGTATTATTGATGATGAGTCTTCTCATCCACCTCTCTTTTTTCCCTTTACTTCCACCCGCGGATAATTTTTTTTTCTCTTTTTTTTCCTCCTCTTCCACACAGTTGATTATATCCTTCTTCCTCTTTTCCATTTATCAAACGCGCGCAACTTTACTTCCCACAGAGAGATATAACACGAGAGAGACTTATACATTTAGAAAAAGTGTCAACAACTTTTAAATGGCCATTAAGCAAATTTAATTCTTTATCCAAATGAGAAAAAAAAACTTTCACTCTTTGCAAAAAAAAAAAAAAAATGTGTCAATGATATTTTAATGAAAAATTATTCTCTATTTTTTTATGGAAAAAATTTTTGAATTTTTTTTTTTCATTTAAAAATGTAAGCAAAAACATTTTCATACTTCTGTGTGAAACATTTTTCATTTTTTCTATATCGCATTTGTAATAATATATGAATTTTCAAAAAGTCAAATAAAGAAATTGTCATTCGTTTAAAAGGTAGATAATAATTACTAATTTAAACTGATAATTTGAATGCAATTATAAAATTTATTTTTAACATTGTAACAAAAAACATTTCCTACTTACTTCTAGGCTATGAAAAAATTTAATGATTATCAATTATCATCGTTAATTTACATCATACGATTTAAAAAAATTAGTCTATCGCGTAAAAAGGAATTTTTTCAAATAAATTAAAGTTTTCCAGAAAATCAAAGAAGCAATTGATTCATAAATTGGACGTCAAATAAATAATTGAAGAAATGCAAATTACTACTTTGTATTGCAAACTGAATAAATAACCAATTAAATACTAATATCTTAGTATGAAACATTGAATGAAAATTGACAGAATTAATCATTTGATAGACAAGCATAATCGTGAAAATTAACGAAATTTATTTTTTTTAAGTAATAGTAATAGATTGAATACTAATGTATTCAATATTGAAATTGAATACATTAGTATTCAATTTATTACTATTACTTTTTAAAAATTTCCGTTAATTTTCATGAAAAAAAATAGTGGTCAAATATTTTTTAACTGACAAACATTCCTTAAAATACAGAAAATTTTTATCTTTCTGAAAGGAAATGAAAACTAATCGAGTCGAAATATTTCGAATATGGAAGATGACACTCGGGGTATTTATGTGGTTGAAACTAGTTTTACGGGGAAGAAAAAAAGATGTATATATATATATAACAAGGTTAAGGTTGAGTGAATAGTGAATTAATTACGATGTGGTATGTCAAAAACGTCGAAGTAAAGTGTGTCAACCGGTCATTGACTTTCAAATCTCAACAATGTACATATAGAGTTCTAAAATTTCCGAGAATATTCTCGTGTGTGTACGAGAAAGTTTAATTTTAAGCTTGTATTTTTCTTTTGCAAATAGCTGCAAAATTATTAAATTAAATTGTGCCAAAACAAAAGTTCACTAAAAAAGAAAAAACCTCAATTTCATCTCTATCTAATAATTAATTAATTAAATTTAATCGTACAAAGTAATTACACATTAATGCGGATATAACAAAAAAAAAAAAAATTTAAATTGAACAGAAAACAAAGTACTTCAACGTTTTCAATATAATTTCCAATATTAAAATCGTATCGAGCGGAAATTAAAAAATTAATAAATTTTTATTTGATTCAAGTTTTGATTTCTTTATCGGCGAATTTTTCAATTTAATTAACAAAAGTAAAAAAAAGGAATTGGCACTTTCGACGAATTTCATATTAGTTTGTTTATAATAAATAATAATAATTTTTAATTAATAAAAGTGAAAAAAGCAATTTTAAAGAGATTAATATTCGTTAAAATTGTCTTAATTGATATTAATTATTTTTAAAATAAAATACAATATAGAAATTAAATTCAATTAGATCATATATGGAACCTTTTAAGAGATCAAAAAATGAATATATACAATATATTACAAAATATATATACAATATATATAATTAAATATACAATATATATACAATATATATATACAATATACATACAATATATACAAAAATTTACATACACGCGTAACCAATTTAATTTTTCGGAAAATTGACCTTTTAACTTTTTGATAATAAACTCAATTGAACTAGAATTTGAAACGGTAAGTGACAAGTGTCATGCGTGAGTGGAAAACACAACTATAATAATATATTGCTTTCTTTCAACTATTATATATACATCAACTTATGTTTTTTCTCATATATGATTAGTAATGATATACTATTTGACACTCACGCAACATAAATTGTTGCAGAAAGTGAAAAATATTTCATCACTATTATGTGTATTATGAAATTTAGAGAAAAAAAACAAATTATTCCACGTCCTAAAAAAAATTATAAATCAGGGTAAGTGACTTTTAATATTCACTAATATGGAATTTGTCATCTATTCAATTTATTTCAAATATTAATATTAAATGTAAAATTTTTAATAAATAATAAATAATAATTAATAATATTTACGATTTAATTGCATATTAAATTAAATTAAATCATAATTATTTAAATTTATAAGTATTAGTAAATTATTATATTATTATATTATTATAAATTAAATGAAAAATAAGTATAATATAATAATAATTAATTTACAGACAAATTAATTTTGAATTATTATTACATTGTCATTATTATAATAAAATCAAGCTAAAGAATTTGAAACAGAAATTAATTTTTTTCCTACGAAAAATTCCTTTTCGTTTTTTTTTTCATATTCATTAAGAGAAAATATTTGGAATATGTAATTGTTAAGTGAAATTCAAGAGCGAGAATAAAGAATTGGTATTAGTAAGACGAGTAAAGTACCGCTAGAAACGACAGTAACAGTTTTGTGTCATATATATTAATATTTACATATATATATATATATATATATATGTTGTCGATATCCTGTGACCGATTTTTCAAACATTTGTTCTTACTCTCAGCTCTTTTAAATATGATAATCAATAATGAACTACTGACCATATAATGTGGAACTTCTTGTATGCATAATAATATTAAGAACTAAAACATTTGTACTTTTTAATGACACTAATAAGTAACTATGAATTATATTAACATAATAAATGTTATAAAAAGGTACTTTAATTTCATTTTCATCTAACGACCCTTTTTTCTCCTCTCTTCTAAATTTATGAATTTTGCAATCAATTTTTTTGAAAAAAAAATTACTTGCACTTTAATGTAGTATGTATTTAATTGATTGGTAAACAATTTTTCTCTTTATTACTACCCTATATTAAGACAGGTTTTTTTTTCACGCTAAGGTAAACAATTTTTTTCTTAAAGTATTACCAAAGATTTTTTTTTTCGTTAAGAAAACCAGAATTTACAAAAAAAAATAAAGCTTTGAATTTACGAAATAATAAAAAATAAATCATTTATTTGAACGTTTCCATTTAATTTTGTAAATATTAAATTTTGGTTGAAATTATTTTCACAAAATTTTACTCAATAATTATTCCATGCCCATACATATACACACATGTTATTGTTAATTTAATGGCATAATTTTCTCTGATAAGAGTGTAACGTTAACGAATTATCACGCAGATTTCTGTCAGGATTAGTCTCTATATGTAAAGTGTTTCATGAATTCACAGAGTCACGTGAGTGAAGTACATTTTATAGTTTTAAAAGATTTTTACACCAAAAAAAAATATATATATCACATTAAACAAATAAATTAAAAGAGAAAATAAATTAAAAAAAAAAAAGAAAAATTCTTCATGTAATTTAATAGGTTTTGAATTTTTTTTTCCTGTTACGCCGTTTTCAAACATTAACGGTATAAGTTATTTTTTTTAAACCACAAAACCGCGTACATCATTAAAAGTTTAACAAATTGTTGACAAGTCTACTCGTTAAATTTACAATATTTTCAAAAACAAAAATTAAAAAATGTATTTTGATACCAAAATGAATGTAAAGCAAATGTAAAATTCAAAGATATTCTACTCATTCTGTATTTAAAAAGAAAAATTATAATATTTAAAAAAAACATAATTTAAAAAAATGCAATTTCTATTTTTGATTTTTAAGTTCTAATAGGTACTAAACAAAAATTTGTCAGATTCTTGCGACTTGAAGCAAACGATTTTCAACGAAATTCAACTTAAAAGTGAAATTTTGTTTTTACAGCAGTAATTTAAACATGAAAAGTTGACGATTAAACAAAAAGAGGAAAAAGAAAAAAAAAGGAAAAAGAAAACTTAAAAAATTTATAGAAATCATAAAAATTTCCAAGCCTTTTCCATAATGTGATTTTCGAAAAAATTTTAAAGAATCATCCATACATTTTTCATGAATTCCAAATTCTGTTACAAAACCCTGACAATAAAATTTTAGAAATTTTAATTTCTAAAAATGAGGGGAAAAAATCGATAGTCCGATTGAATAAAAAATAATATTTACGATAGCAAGTTTTAATGAAAAAAAAAGAAGAAAAAAATTATACGCACTGATAAGATCCTTTAGTATTGTTTCCATTGATATGCACTTTTAAAATTGACACTAAACCAAACTGAACTTTTCGAAAAGTTTAATTAAAAAAAAAAAAAAAACTGATATAACTTTTAGAAAAATTGGTTTATCGCACTATCGCATTCCTTAAAATACAGAAAATTTTCATCTTTCTGAAAGGAAATGAAATGAAAGGGGAATGAAAAAGGGAATTATCTCCACGATGCACACAGCATTTCAAACAGCAAGCAACTGATAGTGCTGGGCCTGGAAGGATACCTTATAACTCGTGAATAGAATGCCATAAGGCCCCACCATCCATAAAATGATATACAATTTATATATGCCTACATATAACTATATAAATTGGTTCATTGAGACTTTTTAATTATTATTAGTATATGTTTAACACAATTGCAAAAAAAATAAAATAAAAAGAATTTTTCAAATAAAATTTTTATTAATTTCGATGCTAATTTTTTAGTTATTTCATTCTTCTTATTTCCTTCGATAAATTAATATTTTTTTTACTACTAATAATTAGTTACTTTTCACTGATTATTAAAGCAAAGAATCAGCCAAGATTTTGGTATAATTAATTGGTTATTTTTAACTAAGTCAGATTTAGAGATGAGCACAATTGCCTTATGCCTTAAGTCTTAGATATATATACATTTGTGTAAAATGAAGAATTTTGAGAAAACTGTTTCTATTGGAAACACGTTTTAGATAAGATAATTATATAATTTTAAATGTGAGTCATTAAATGTAAACAATAACTAATTCAATATAGATAGATTATAAGTGTGTAAATGATTGTTAATTTTCATTCAATTGCTATTAAAATAAAAAATTTAATTAATTTTTAAATTAAATATTCAAATTAATTGAAATAAAAAATTTAATTTATTTAAATTAAATATTCAATTAATTAAAATAAAAAATTTAATTAATTTAAACAGAAAATTCAGTTTTGTATTAAAATATGAGATGCAACACTCATATTTTATTCCAATTTTAGTTTATTTTAATATTTTTTCAATTTTTCAATTTGAATAAAAGATGTCATTAAAAAAATTTTTTAATTCTTGTTTACTTAAATAGTGGAAATTTTACTAAATTGTAAATTTCAACTTTGTATTACACATTGCTTATGATGAATTAATAAATGCAAATATATTTGTGCACTTTTAATGAGTCATTAAAACATTATTAGAGTATTAAACGATGATTTAGATAATTCATTGGACTTTTTACTTTTCTTTTTGTTATAAATTCGCGCAAATGCTGAATTATCATTTTGCATATATTAATTATTATAAATTCATCATTTCGAATAAATTATCAAATTTCAAAGCGATAATTATTTTAATTCAATTATTTGATATTAAAATAAGAGATTTGCATCTTATTTTAATTCCATAAATGAATAAATAAATTAATTAATTTAATTAATAAAATAATAAAATAATAAATTAAATTTTATCTCTGAAACTGATTAACACAACTTACATAAAATAAACCAGATTAAATTCTCATTATATAAATTGACGTCTTTGTATATCAATTTTTTCACAATGTATTTAAAATATGATGATTTATGCGGACAATAATTAATTTACAATACAACGCAAAATAATTTCAACGAATGTAACAAAAAAAAAATTAAATTCATATTTTACCTTAAAATTTATATACATATATCAACGTTGTTTGAATTTTACTATAAGAAGAGAATTATAAAATATATAATATAAATATAGAATAACTGTCAGAATTTGTCAACCGGAAAGAATTGTTATACTGGTTTAGAGAAAATTACAGTAAAACGAACGGAAATAATTGTAAGAACAATGATAAATTATAGAGTACCACGATATCTTGATGTTTAAATGTGACTGAACTCTTTACATTATTTTTTTATGTAGTTTTAATTAGAAAAAAAAAATAAATGATCAAGTTATTTTCTAATTATTATTTATTTTACATTTCCGATCAAATATATTGCATTCACAAAATAACAAAGAAGAAGCAAATATTGAAATATATTTGATTTTGCACTGGAAAAAAAAATTATTTGATTCCGCAATAATCAATTGTTTCACTATTTTATCAAATAAATATTTATTTATAACAAGTAATCAATTATTTTACTCTTTTATTGCAATAATGAATATTTATTTCTAACAAATAATTATTGAGTCAATTAAATGGTTTTATTTGTTTTAAATACAGAAATTATTATTTCGAATATTACATATTTTTATTTGACGCAAATAAATATTTATTTGGTAATAAATAAACCAAATAATATACTAAACCAAATAAATTTTTTTCCAGTATAAATTTCGCATAAAATTACAGAGAATATATATGGGTCATTCTCTGAAAAAGGACTGAAAGAAACTGAAAATTTGAAACTATATTCTTGTTTATATTTGTGAAAAATTTTCCTCCGTGACCGTTCATGGATCAAATTTTATTAAAACAAGAGTGTTATTACTTTCATTTTGAAATATAATATTATATATAATTATATCAAAAATATTTCAATTTTTATTTTCTGGAATTAAATTAGTTTTGTACAGCATTGTAGACTCCCCTCCGTGACCGGTCACAGATATAAGTGGTAAATGTAAACAAACGTATTAAAATCTTAATACAGAGGCAAAGAATGTTTACAGTATCGATACAGGTAAGGTCATTGCGAATTAGAATAAAAGAAAAGAAAATAATCTGTTTCATTACTTAGAAGTGTTCGTCGACACAAAGAAAACTCCCCTCCGTGAGGGACCTATATAAATTAAATAATTACAAATAAAGAATATTTCAAATTTTATTTTCAAATTTTACGATTTTGAATAATTTCGAAAGAATGTTATATTCTCAATGGTCTTATGTGAATTTAGAAAAATGTAGTTTGTCAAAAATTGCGTTTTTATAAAACATAGAACTCAGAAGAAAAAATTTTTTTGTTTTCATAATTCCTGTTTATTTCTTTTTTTTATAAACGTAATCATATATATTTTCATAAATATTCATCTCATCAAATGCTACTGCAATCTGTCAGTTAAAAATGACAAGAATTAACAAATGACTGAATAATTATTATGAATATGTTTATAAAAATTAAAAAAAAAAACATCTCTTATTTTGTATTTTTTTTATATTACTCTAATGCATTTATTCAAATAAGTGCAAATGCGATTTAATTTGTTGGTTTTTTTTAATAATCTCCATTAAACTGTCACTTCCGCTGGAGGTTTTTCTTTTTAATTCCATTTTTTAACTATTACCAATTAAACTCAACAAATTAAAAAAAAAAACAATTCTACTTTCAATTTCATTGATTGCCAAAAGAAAAACTCAAAACAGTCGAAAGCAATAATAGATATACAATGAGCAATAAAAAAAATGGAAGGTTTAATTGAGATAATAAAAAAGGTATATCGGCTTTAAATCAATCTTTGTGGATATAAACCTATACAACGACTACAAAGTAATTCTTCTCTTTTGACGTGGAAAAAGGAAGCAAGATTTTATCGATTTTGCATAGTAGGTATTAAGGATGAGTCTCAACTGTTTTCCTATATATATATATATATATATATATATATATATATATATATATATATATATATATATATGTATATATGATCTAAAAGAAGGAGGAATTCCAGAAGAAAAGAAAAAACACTAAATTGCGAGGGAGAAAACGGAATGCATGATTTTTATCTCACTTTTTTTCATCCACAATCTTCTATTCTCTGTTACAGTTTTCCACACCTTTCTATCCCTATATTTTCTCTCTCCTCATTCGACTCTCTCTCTGTCTCCCTATATAGTGTATTCAAAACCTACATATAGAAATGTTCATTGTTCATGTGCTTACACACCCTCTTTTTTACACCCCCACATCGATTTAGCAGCGCCATGAGGAAAAGAAGGAAGATTATCTCTTTACCACCGTCGGTATGAATCATTGATCTCTATTTATGAACTTCTGAATTCGAAACCCTATATACACAGGCTAGAACTGAAATTGCAAAGATGAAAACACTTATATTGTTTTACATTATACAAAATTTACATCACACATTATTTGCATTCTATTTCTATTGGAAATAAAATATTTATCTTAAAAACTATACTCAGTATTAAAAAAAAGATATTAAATATGAGAAAAAATTAAACAAACAAGAAATCAAGACACTTGAATAATAAAAAATATTAAATAATTGGTGGGAAGAATTGATTAAAAGTCAATTAGTGCATTGAAATTTTTGTTTGATTAAATTTTTCCACTTTTAAATACTAATGTTTATTGAAATTTTAAAGAAAAATTAAATTGTTAATAAAATAAATAAAAATGGATTACTAATTTTTTAACTCTTAATTAGTAATTAGTAATAGTATTAAAAAAATTACATCTTAAAAATATTCTAAAATATTCTACCTAATTATAATAGAAAAATTGTCTGTCAATTAAATTAATAAAAAAATAACATCACAAGTAAAAAAGAAATTTAATATTTAAGTCCTAACTTTTTTCCCTCCCTTAAAAATTTAGTTTAAAAAATAATTATCAAAAAATTGTAAACAATTCGGAATATTATGAAAAATCGTTAAAACTTAGTGACTCATTTTTTGCTAATTTAAAGTGCAGTAAACAATATTTTATACTATAATTTAAATTAACATAAAAAAATGATTATTTCCTTTCAAAAACATTTTTTCTCATGTTATGCAAGTAAGATAAAAAATGAAAATACTTATAAACACAATAGCATACTTATTTTTTCACAAGATAAAGTTAAAAAAAGAAAAAAAAATTAAACTGACATGGCATTAATAGTCATTAAGATGTCAATTCTCAACGACAAAATTTTACTCACATTATTCTATTTAAAATTATGACTGAATACAAGAAAATGTAATGTCACAATGTTAATTGTAAATTATTTTAACAATTTTTTTTGCCTAAAAGCATTCAATTGGTTGTGAAAATTTTCAATCAAAAAATTATTTAGGGTAAATTTTAAAATTGATTAGTTAACCAATAAATGTTTTCATCAATGATATGATACATAAATTCATTAAAGTTTAATGAACTCTGAAATTTTACTGAAAAATAATTATTATGAAATAAACTTCAAATTGAAGAGTAATGATACTTGACACTTAAGAACAAGAAGATTCTATTGCAAATTTCGAAATGAGAAGAAACTTGGAAAAAGTAAAACAAATTATATTTACTCCAAAACGGAGGAATAAGGCCCCTATAAACTGCAACAGGCCCTGCAAGCTGGTTGAACGTACAATCTGCTTTAAGGAGGTATGCACAGATGCCGCATGTGACACAGATGAATATCGACGAGTTAATAAAATTATTGAATTAACCAAGATATAACGACCATTGAGAATGTGAATAATGCCGGTGATTCACCTATCTCGAAAAACGAAACATGCACTATTTCCAAGGAAATTCTTCAACGAGATGAAAATGAAAGACAGGGCGAGTGTCTCCTCTAGCAGACAGATTTCTCCCGTTTGATTATTGCACATTTGCCAAAGGGAGGAGAGAAAAACTACACGAATTTATCCGACTAGAAAATAAAGTCAACGATTAAAAGATTATTTTATCATGTATAATTGTAATTAATTTTTCATTTCTTGACAGTACACAATGAATAGAAATGAAGATGCAACGCGATTCAGCGCGGGACAAGCCTATCGTGTGAAAAGCATAGGAGTATAGGCGCGGCTTGGAGTAAATTTCACTGAGTAAAAGGAAATATTTCAAGTTACCTTTTAACTTCAAATGGGCTTGAAGCTTCTATGACACTATCTTCGTCTCCAGACACCACAGACACGGATGGTTTAACACATAAATAAAAAGTATTCACGATTTTTCACGTCCCGTCGCATGCCAGCCCGAGTCCGCCATCTTGGGGAAACTGCCCTTCACAACTTTTCAATTTTTTCATGTTGGTACAACTGAATTTCACAAGTTTGCGCATGTGCAGTAGTGTCAATAAGCCCAGTCAAAAGAAACTGCGCATGACTCGATGGTCTCACCTCATTGGTTGAAGTATGGCGGGCACATTTAAAAATATTTTTGCCAATCTTATTAAATAAACAATTATTTATTATATCGTATTTATTAATAATAAAGAAAACATTTTATTTCAATTTACTATCACTTTGAAAATACTCCATTAAATGAAAAATATAATAGTGTTTTCATTTAAACCTGTTTTTAAACTAAATTATTTAAAATAAACGCGTCTTATTTTGACCAATGAGATAATGGTAAGCCTTTCTTTAAAAAAAAAACCTAACCTAACGCGACCTAACCTTCCTTTTTAATAACAGGAATTAGTTTTTGTGTTCAATTTTGGTTTTCAAATAGAAAAAATTAATAACAAAAATATTCGGATGACAACAAAATTTGCCCTAATTTTGAAAATTTCACACCCGATTCTCATTTTAACATCTTGAATGATAATGTGGAAGTTTGTGACAAGGGGAATTCGAGAAACAATAGAACGTCGCGCAAATCGTCGAACAAATATTTATTCACAAAATTCACAAGAAAATTCCCTCAAGTGTGAAATTAAAACAAATTTAGCTTCTAATCAAAAATTATTAACACCGACCTTTTCTACAATCAATAATGGATTCTGTGATTCAACGAGATCCACTGGGGCGAAGGATAAAAAAGAAGATTCCAAATGGGATGCCAAGCACAATTGGACCGAAGCTGTCGGTTGGGTAAATTTTGCAATGTTTATAATATTAAAAATCATCTTGTTTTCTGTTTGAGAATTTTTTTTAGGGGTAATATTTAACATTCAAAATTGTCCATATTGAAGAATTTTACGATTTTGTCAATTAAATGCTTGGTAAATAGAAATACAGTTATATGAGAGATTGCGAAATATTTCGTAATACCAATATAGTTAATAAGAATCTAATTATATATTTGAAGAATATTGAAAGGAATTCAAATCTCAAAATAATGACGTAAACTTATAAATTGAATGCCTATTTTTCTATTTTTAAGAATTTTTGTCTTCCTACAGACAGGAGTCCTTGCATTAGGTTGGGTTGTCTGTCAATCTTTATGTATGCGAACGAGATTTTTTGAAAAAGATCAAAGTCAGGAGATGACAACAGCTTGTCAAAAGAGAGTTTTGCATTTACCGGAAGTGCATCTCAGACGCTTGCTGGCTCAAGTGTTATGTTTGAAACCACAATTTATTTTTCCTGTTGTTCACGCTGTTACGGATGATGTCAAAAAAGTTGACGTCGCCACAGAAACAGAATGGACCCCATTAAAACCACAAGGACCGCTCACTGCTGAAGAGGTGAGCATGTTAATGTGCAGACATTTGCTTGCATATTAATTAAATCCATCTTTTGACCCTTCTCTTTTATTTATAATTTCAAAAAAAAAATTGTAAATATTAATAATAATTTTATCACAAAAAAGAAATTATTTTTACTTTCCTTTTCTTTTCCTATCTTTCTTTTACAAATTTTTTAATTTACGTTTAGAAATACAATTCAAACAAATGAATCTTTATATGTAAAATAATAGTAAATTATTTTTTTTACATAAAGAAATTTGTGCTAAAATTGTTTTTTTCAAATAGGCTTTAAAGGAAGCGGAAAGTAAATTTGCTCACGCTCATAAACTTGCTTTGGGCGAATACGAATTACGTTTAGGTATAACAGCTCTAAATGATAAACGCTACGAAGATGCATTGAATAATTTTTCAAGCGGATCGAAATTATTTTCACCAGCAAGTACCTATAATTTGGGTTTATGCCATGAATTAGGATTTGGCACAAAAGTTGATGACACTAAGGTAAAATATAATAATCGAATTGAATTAAATAATCAAGATTTCATATATGAAATAATTCCTTGTGGAAAAAATTCAAAATTAATAATAAAATAATTTTTAATTTTAGGCAGCGAGATATTACAATAAAGCTGCAGAAATGGGTCACGCTGGTGCAATGTATAATCTTGCAATTTTCCACGCACAAGGAAGAGGTAATTTTTCCGTGGACATTGATAAAGCGCGAATCCTATTTAAGCGAGCGGCGGATTTAGGTCAAGAAAAAGCCAAAGAAGCACTCAAGATTGAAGATCAATATAATATTGAATCGACTGCGAGAAAGAACGAGTCAATACTCATCAAAAAGAAATCTTCCATGAAGAATGTTCTAAAAAATACTATTCTTAGTCACATGGCAAAATATGAAGACGTATTTCTTTCAAAATCGAGTAAAAACACCGATTCCTATTTTACCAATAACGAGATAAACGTTAAGGAAAATTCGACAGAAGCATTTTTAAATATGCTCGGAATAAATGAAACACCATTGCAACCAATTGCTAATTCTTGTTAAATTTGTTTTTTTTTTATATATTTTAGTAGGCAGGATAAAGCATGCGTCTAAAGTTGCCATATTTAAAATAATAATTAAAAAGTGACTAAATAATTGCAGTAGATAAATGTCATGATGAGTCTGAATAATAGTCTTTTAAAATTATAATAATTGTTAAAGACTGACGACTTTATTAAAAAACAAAATCATGATCGTAATTCAACACCTAGTCATCGATAAAAAAAACTCATAGCTTTTTAAACGATGACTTAAGTACTTAAAAACAAATTAATTACTGCTTTTCACGATCTCATTAAGTCTCTATTCTAATTTTGTTGTAGATAAATTCATCACTTGAATTAAAATAAGTGACATGTAAATTTTACTAATTATCATTGTTCGTTTGTAATTTTTATATTTCGGTTAAATTGTAAATTACATTTAGCCTCTTTTACATTTGTTTTTTTTTTTTTGTTTGTTGAAAATATATGTACAACAATGTATATTTGAAAAGCAGTAGACTCTAAGGACTAAGATTGTCTCCAAGATAAAAAAAATTTATAAGCGATTTATTTTTAGAAAACATTCGAAAAATATCCGTAACTTTCCAATTTAAAGTATTAAGTTGTAATTTTTGATTTCTAATTTTTAATTTCTTAAAAATTGTATATTAAATATTATAAAAATTACTATTTTAATAATTTCTTTGTTTATTAAAATCGAAGAAACCTTGATTGTTTAAATGTTACCTGTGATTTTTCTCTTAAACTTTTATCCGATTCTGTAAAATATTCGTGTATACAGTAATAAAAATACCGTAATTTTTTTAAATAAAAGGATTTCCTTATTTATCTAAGTTTTATAAACCTCCTTTTAAAAATAATTTGTTACCATTATTTTAAAAAAACCAAAAAACAAGATTCTTTTGGAATCTTTTAGAGAAAAATGTTAGTATAAAAATATTTTGGTAAAGGCAATTTTTGTTTTGTACTTTCTGTTACCAATGAGCGTTTCTTTTGTGCGCTGTTTGTTTGATAAAATCAACGTGATTCGCGTAAAGGATCATTTTTCTGTCAACGTCCATCCATCTCACGTTACCGGCATCATCGCCAGCTTTTAAATTTATTTCACCAACAGTACTGCCGTCTTCGTCGTGAAAATTTAAGGCTGCTGTCTCCATCCAAGCGTTGTCAGTATTTCTTGGATCATCCACGTAGCCTTGATAGATTTTATCGTCGCGATCGAAGAATTTTTTCAGAGCACTTTCCAATTCCTCACGTTCCTCTGGGGTTTTGTCAAGGGCGTCGAGTGCTTCTTCCATAAATTCACGCTTTAATGTTTGTGATATTTTTTCACCCGGATCTACCATTCCACCTGGAATTGCCCATTCTTTCGAATCTTTTCTCTCTATCGCGACAAATTGAAGAATCGGTTTCTCCGATTTTCTGTCAATTTCCAATGCGCCCGTGCCATTTCGTTTCCAACGAGTGACAATTGGATCGGCCGCATGATTTGGTCCCCAACGACCTAAAAGTCCTCGACCAGTTATACCAGTTCTTCCAATTGGATTTTGAGGTAGTCCATTCTCATCTATTTCGTAATCTTTCACATAACTCTTTCGATCCACTTTACCTGTTGGATAAAATCATTGAAATTTATTTCTCGATTTAATTTTGTCGTATTCTTTAAAGAATATTAAGATTTACAATATTGGTTACATTTTATTATTCTAGAGAGATAAGCAATAATACAGATACAGAAAAAACAAACATAAAAAGCGATACGTAAAATGACGTAGACAGATGATATAAAGGAATTCAAAAAAAAATATGAACTTTGTCACTTACCGTCTTCCATATTCCATTTTGGTTCAAACGAAGAATCATTTATTTCCGGATCTGCCCAAGGTTTTCCTGTCAATACTGGTGAATTATATTCAACTGGTTCATATTCTTGATATTCCACACTCCAAGGCACTTTATCCTCTGTAATCTCAAATCTGAGAATATTGCTTGAAGGATAAAGTCCTTTTATACACTTATGATGAATCATTTTTGTCACTCCACTGATCATGTAAAAACTGTCACAATTCCTTAATGATCTTATCTCTTTTCGAAATAGATCACGAAAATTTTCTGATGCACAACAATGGCAGGAATGTAAAACAATGACGAATGTAAACAAAACGTAAATATCTTGCTTGATATGAGCCTTTGTTAACATTGGTCAATGGACAAAAAATAATCTCAACCTTTGCTGACTTTTATAAACTCATTAGACAATCAAGAATAGTCAATTAGCTTGACTGCAAACAATATTTTTATGGGTTGGGTCAGTTTAATTTAGCCTTGACAACCGCTAGCAACAAAAACACTTGTCGATTCTTTGAGTTAGGTTATGTTTAAAGTTGATAAATTTCTAACCAATTCTGAAACATTTACAGGAGAATATTAAACAATCAACCTATGAGAGTGCGCGATTTCTGCCGTTTAACACAACAAAACCGAATACATAAAATTGAGATAATTTTAGTTTGTGTTTTTTGTATTTATGTAAACATTGCACGTGATATACAAACAGTGTTGCCAATCTTAAATATGTATAAATAAATATGCAGGGAGGATGTTACTTTGGGCACTGGGCGATTAAATTTTTATCTTTTCATTATTTCCAATGATATAATATTACCCTTGTTTAAAAAAATATGATTTCCAAAGAGTATATTATTTTTAAATTTACTTTAAAAAAATTTTACAGTAAAGATTCCTGAAGGTTTCTACTATTTTTGGCCGTCAGGTAATCGGCTACATTTAGTGCCGTTCCTGTTTATGTGTCACAAACTAACCAATCACTTTCAAGAAATACAGTTCATATTTTTTATCCGTAGTTTGGTAAGACTGTAGAATTTAAATTTAAAAATGTTTAGAAAACAAGAACGATTTCCGAATCATCTGTTTTCTTCGATTATTATTTTTTTTCTATTGGATACTTTTCATCAATCGAACTACCCCGTTAATTAATCAATTACTTTATTGTAATTGTGTTTAAAAAATAAAGAAAATCGATTCATGCCTTATCTTAAGTAGGAAAAAGATTTACTCACCGATCGCTGAATCCCACATCGGAATGACTGGACCACTCAAGGAAATCCTTCCTTTTTTCCTGTTCTTCGAGATCAATCAGCCACTTTCCTTCTGCAGCATCCTTGATCCTTCTTTTATTCATTTTTGTGCTTGAAACAGGTAGAGAGTTTGCTCACTTCTTGATAGAAATTTCCCTAAAAAAATGACTTGTTTTAATTAAAAAATACAAAAGAAGCCTATCACGTTAAATATATTATTTTTAATTTCAAATTTAATTTAGTGATTTAAATAATTATGAATATTTTTATAAAAATTAGTTAGATATTCGCTCACACTTGTCCACCTTTACCTGATTCTAAGTTTAGGAATGAAAATAATAAATTAGTTTTATTATTATTATTATTATTATTATTATTATTATTATTATTATTATTAAAAATAGTAATTGTCTTTTATTTTTTTTTATATTTTAAAAATTTTCTTTATATTGAATTATTATGGATTAGTTTGTATCCAGAGTTTAAGCAGTTAGTGTGAAATTGAGTATCTTTTGAGATTAAATGATAGACAATATTTTTCAATCTCGTATAGAAAAACATTGCATCACGTGCGCGTGACTCACAACACTAATGGTGAACATTTCTCCCGATTAAAATAAATACGTATTGTATTAGAATTTTTATATCGAGGAAATATAATTTCTTGAAATGTTACTCAAATCATCAACATTGTCTCTCTAATGAAAACGTCATTTCGATTCAAAAAAATCCACTTTCAATATTTAGAAATTTTTAACTTCTTTTTTTAAGCAATAACGTTAATATATTCATTTGAGTTTCCAAAACCTCGAATTTTTTTCATTTAGAAAATATTCATTTTCTATTTGGAAATTAATTCGAAAAAAAATTAAATTAAAAAAATTTTTGAAACGTTTCACTTGAGTAAAAAACAAAAAAAAAATTTACATTTTCAACTAAAACAAAAAAGTAAAAACGTACTTTTTGCTGTTTGAAAAAAATTAACAAAAATTAAAAATTAAATTTTTTCATTTACCTTATTAGGTTTCTTGTTAATATGTAGATTGAGAATTCCAGTTTATAAGACGAGTTTTTTCGCTTGTTGATTCTGTCATTAATCAAAAATCATTAGTATATTTTTAAATTATGAAAGATTTTTTTAACACAAAATTTTGTTGGTATTTCTTCATTACGTCATAATTACCTGTTTGACTTAAAAAAAATTCTGAACAAATCATTTTTTTGTATTCTTTTGTGCATGGTTTTTTTTCTATTTGGTCCTGAAAATATAGCTATTTGATGAAGCGAATCTCCTTCAAAGAAAATAATAATTCTCAATATTGAAGTTCAGCTTCTCTTGTGCGGGTGAATGTTCTACAAGGAAAGGTCGATTCCTGCATCATGAGAAAACCTGAGAAGCTCATCAACACTGGCGTAAGATGCGATACAAAGAAAGCTCCACCTCTTTCTTAATATTTAATTATCCAAAACAAAAATCCTATCCTTTTTCAAGTGGACGATAATCTGAAAATTAAAAAAAAAATGTTATTAAACGACCAACGAAATTTATTTTAATTTTACTTATTTTTCATAAAATAAAATTAAAAAAAATATTCTTCGACTTAATTACGAAATCTGCCCATTTTATTGAATCTGGAATAAAAGACAGTGTGATACGAGTTAAATCATAAAACTCGATTTTATAACTAGGCTAAAAATTATGAAATCATATTTTATTTTATCCAATCTGGAAAAAAATAGAATAATGCGAGTTAAAAAACATAAAATTTGATTTTATAACTAAGGCTAAAAATATATCACACATTTTATGAATTCTTTAGCCTACTTTTACGCACATCTCTCAACAAAGAATAATTTTTCTTTTTATTTATTTTTGATGCTCAACTATTTTTCTAGAGGAAAAAAAATGTTGAAATTACTAAATCACGTGAAAGATGATACAAAAGTGTTACGCCTATGGTTTGTTGTCTAGCATCATCATTATCATCATCATCACGTCATTTGAATAGAATCCTCTCGAGCCTACTTGGCTTGACATGATTTTAATCTCGATGATTTAAGTCACATGACGACACTTATTATTTAATAAAAACACCGATGATGATTTAAAAGGTTAAATATCAACCTGAGGGATGTTAACTTCAACTAGTTTAATTTATAGAAAGCAAATGTCATTTTATTCAACTATTTATCAATTCTTAATGTACTCCAGTGACATTAACTTGTATTGATAATAAATTTAAATTTTTTCGAAAATTAAATTAATATTTAATAATATATAAAAATACTCCTTTCGGATAATTTTTTTTGCTATTAATTAATTAAAAAATTAACTATTTATTTTTTTAGAATGGCTTTTTTCTCTTGGAGCATGATGGTATACCCGGAACCGGATTCTATATCTCATCTTCGAAGGAAAAGACGTCGTATAATTATTCGTTTGCCGCTAATAATTCAATTGTCCTCTGTGCAATCCCGTATCTATCTAAAAGATGTGCAAACTCTACAGTTTACAGTCATTAGACATCATTTTAATTTTTAATACCGAATATTTAATTGATTCTCATGTATAATTAACATTCTTTAGATCTCATTATCCCTTGTTTAGTAAAAATTTCAAAACATCATCCAAAAATATCAAAATCACCAAATAAATTTTTTTTTTAGATTTCATTATTAAAATTTAATTATAAATGAAAAAATACTCCTTTGCCTCACTTAAATGAAATATTCAAAAATATTTTACAGTCTCGAATAATTAATCGAATCCCAGTATAATCCTGATAAAAGAATGATTTATGATTTTAGAGAGCAAAAACATCCGTTTGTAAAATTAAAATATACAATTTTCAAAGTACAAATGAAATAAAATAATTCTATCTATTAATAAAAATAAATTTACATTTTCATAATAAAAAAATTGTACATAAAAGAAAATTAAATAAATATTTTATAATTTTCAAGACAATTTTGCGATTATTTAATTTTCTTTGAAATCATTTTTAATTTTTAGACTCACATAAATAATAGAGAGAAAAAAATATATTAGAGATTATGCAAAATTAGATTAAGGGCATAAGTTCAAAAATTTAATAAGTGGACGTAAAAATTATCTTCTAGATTTTATGAAACAATAAAATCTTTTTTAAAGAAAAGTAATTTAAAAATAACAGTCAGGTAGCAAAATATTTTATTCATGACGAAATATCATCGCCCACGAGGATGAGGGTATAGACGTAATGCAAACCTCGTGACTGTAATAGATTTGTATAAAAGAGATTAAAAAAAAATTTCAATATAAAAATAACTTCAGATAATAAACATAAACGAAAAAAATTGTTTTTTAAAATTTAACATTTTAATTGAAATTAAAATACTTTTTGAATAATTTAATTCTTTATGAATAATTTTTAGAAAATATAAAACCAATATAAAAATAATATTAATAAAAGATTTTTGGTTATTTTTAATCCAGTAGCGTAAAAAGAATTTTAAACGTTAGCAAAAATTTTACAGGAAAAAAAATGAAAATATTAATAAATTTTCTTTTGTTTATGAATAAAATCAGAAGACTTTCGTATCTCCATGTACGTAAGTGAGGTTCATTCGCGTGAAATTTGCACACTTAAAGACCATGACCCACCTCGAAGATCATGCTCGAGCTATTCGTATATACAATTCAACATGCATAATTCATCACTTTTTCCTAAGAAAAACAAAGCAATAGACAATTTGACAAAACTACATCTTAAGAAAGTCAATCACGTTTTTTTTTAAATTAATATAATTTCTTTTTTAAGAAATAATTATTTCTGAATTGTAAATTATATCTCGAATTCAAGAAAAATAAATATCCGCCTTAATAATTATTCTTTATGACAATTAAATATTTATTAATAATAATACTGTCTTCTTTGTGTATTAAGATAAAATTTAAATAAATAACAATTTCACATTAAAAAATATTTTGTAATGAAAATAAATTTTTCGAATTAATAATTCTAAAATAATAAATTTTTTTTATTACCTTAAGGGTATTTTTGCGCCAGATCTCTCCCTTTTTGTCCATTGCATCATTGATTATTTATGCGCCGTCATTTCTTTTAATTCAAAAGTCATCAAGAGTTTGGGACACCTGAAATACATTCAAAAATCTGTAGATTAAAGCGATTCAAGTTTTTTTTTACTTTCTATTTGCTGTCAATTAAATTACACTATTTAAATTAAATCAGAATTTTAATTAAATTTAAATTTAAAAAATTTCGAATTTTTAATAAGTTTATATATTATTTTTATATGAAAGGATTATAATTAAAAAAATGATAATATATGGAGTATATTATGTACACAAAAATAAAAAATTTCGCCAAATATTTTATTTCAAAAGTAAAAATAACTTTTTATTGTTAGTATTTTTATTTTATTTTAGCGAATATTATTAACTATGTAAATGAAACTTTCTTTTACGTAATGTAATTAGAATTAAAGTATATTTAAAAAGGAAGTAACTAATGAGAAAAAATGTATCCTCTCACGGTGAATAATTTCAAGTTTCCTATATTTAAAAAACAAATAATTTTCTTCAACAAATATTAATTTTAAATATTCCTTTTGGGACAAAAATTTATGAATTTTAAACATCCTTTCTTCGAATGTGCAAATTATTTTTTTAATTAATAGTTCAATAAAGATTTATAACGAACTGAACAAAATCTCTCTACAATTACTAAACATTAAAAGATTTTAAATGTTCAGAAGAAATCACTTTCGTTTGTAGGATATCATGATTCTATTTTCTCTTTTACTTTTTTTTTGTTCAATGTCAACATGTATACGTAGATCTCCTGATAGTAATTACTTTTTTTTCTAAAATATTACAGAAAAAAAAACAATAACATTGTTAATATCATTCACTCAACTTTCAAAATCCGGAAAATTACTAAAAGAAAAAGGAAAAATAGTTGATGGAATTATATATTTACTTATATATCTAAAATACTTTTGTAACTACAATCACAGGATGTATATGTGATATTTAATACAAACAGATAACCATTCGGACTAGAGGGTCATTGAAACATGTACATTTAGTTGTAACTTGGACAGCGTTCAACATCTTCTGTTAATAATGAAGTGTTCACTTCTATTACTAGTTTTCATCTTTCTTTTTTCGCAAAACGTCAGTTTTAGATTATCAATTTTTCCACGTTCGCAACTTTCATCGAAGCCGATAAAAGCAATCTCCCCACAATATCAATATCAAATTAACTATTATGAATCTCGGGTAAGTTATAAAAATTATTTTTAAAAGTGTTTCTAAATTTTCTTTCATTTTTTTCATATTTATTTGAATTCATTTACTTTTACGCCTTTTAATTATATTTAATTACATTAAATTGTAATTTAATTTCATATTTAATTAAATTAGTTGACAATTTAATTATATTTTAAATTACGAAATAATTATAATTACTAGATAATTAATTTTGTTTGTAAAATTAATTTTGATTAAATTATTCATTACTTAAAGGTGGATCACTTCAGTTTTTCGGAAAATGCAACATTTAAAATGAGATATCTCGTGAATGACACTTGGCAAAAGGGTGACGATGCGCCAATTTTCTTTTATACCGGAAATGAAGGTTTTATTGAAGTTTTCGCGGAAAATACGGTAAATATTCTTCCTTGATATTTCGTTCATGTATGAAAATTTACAATTTGTGAGTGAAAATTTTCATTAAAATTAAATTTACCTTTCATAAGATTTAAAATCATCAATATTATTAAATTTTTTAAGAATTTTAAATTTTGATGAAAATAAAATATATTGAAAATTCCAAACGCAGGGTTTCATGTGGGATATAGCGCCAAAATTTGGAGCACTTTTAATATTTGCGGAGCATCGTTATTATGGTGAATCAATGCCATTTGGAAATAAATCATTTTCCAATGCAAAATATCTTGGATATTTGACATCAGAACAAGCATTAGCCGACTATGTGGATTTAATAGGATTTCTAAAATCACAACCAGGCTATAAAAACAGTCCGGTTATTGTATTTGGAGGCTCGTATGGCGGAATGCTCAGCGCTTGGATGCGCATGAAATATCCTCACATTGTTCAAGGGTTCGGAGATAAAATACTTTCAAATTATTGTTTAACATTTAGAAAAAAAAAATCTTCACGTTCTTTTAATCGTTTTGACAACTTGCGTCAATTTTGATTTTTCACAATTTCTTTTTTTAAATAAGTATATTATGAAAAGTGAAAACAAAATATTGATTTTCATTGCAGGGCAATTGCTGCTTCCGCGCCAATTTTACAATTTGCCGGTCACACCGATTGTGAAGCTTTTTCTCGAATTGTCACTTCGGATTTTCGAGCTGCGAATCCCATGTGTCCTAAGCTTATCCGTAAATCTTGGTCCGCTATAGCAAACGTTACTGCCAATGGTGAATTTTTACTTTTAAATAAATTAGCTTTTATTAATTAAATATTAAAATAATAATTTCTTTTATTATTATTTATTATGACTTAATAATTAGTTATTATAAGTAATGACGTTTATTACTTCCTCTATCAGGAAGTGTCAATTACTTGATAATAAATAATTTCCTTCAGTTTAGAAAAGAATCATTCGAAGAATGGAATTTTAATTTAACGATAAAGAAAATGAAAATATAATAAAAAATTATCAGAGTGAAATTACATTGTTCATTATTTGCTACAGCTGAAGGACTGAAGTGGTTATCGGAAAATTGGGAACTTTGTGAACCATTAACGAATATAACGCAAGTTGTCAATTTAAAAAATTGGTTGATCGATGTTTATGGGAATCTGGCAATGGTCAATTATCCATACAAAACAAATTTCCTCGCACCACTACCGGCAAATCCAATATTCGTAAGTCACATCATTCACATTTAGTTAAAAAAATTTCCCCTAAATAAATTTTTTTCCAAAAATGTGTAAAAGTAGTAAATTATAAAAAAAAAATGGGACAATATTTATGTTAACTGTATTAGATATTTTAAGTGTATAAATAGAAATACAGTTAATATAAATAAATTAGCGTAAATTATGATAAAAATCGAATTTTCTTTTTTAGGAAGTGTGTAAATACCTTAAAGATGATAATCTATCGGGAAAGCCTCTGTTACTTTCCTTATTCAAAGCACTAAGTGTTTATACAAATAGTACTGGTGAAACGAAATGCAATCGTATTGATGATGCCTCACCACAATTAGGTGCATCGGGTTGGAATTTTCAAGCCTGCACTGAAATGGTAATGCCAATGTGTTTCGATGGCATTAATGACATGTTCGAGCCAACCCCCTGGAATATCAAAGAATACAGCGATGATTGCTATAAAAACTTTCAAGTCAGGCCGCAACCCAACATGGCATGCAATGAATATGGCTGTTCTCACCTTTCAACCGCGACAAACATCGTATTCAGGTAAACAATCATTTTACACCGTTCCTCACTTGTTTTCTTAACAACTGATCATTTAAATAGATAATTTTTTTTCTTGACGTTAATTTAAAACATCTTTTTCTCAGTAATGGTCTGCTTGATCCATGGTCCAGTGGCGGGGTTCTCACTAATATTTCATCTTCCACCGTTGCTATCATCATTCCCGAAGGTGCCCATCATTTAGATTTAAGAGGCGAAAATCCAAAAGATCCGTTTAGCGTTATAGAAGCACGAAAGGTCGAGAGATATTCTATCCGGGTTTGGATTGATGAATATCGTCAGAAAATTCACAAAAGTATATCTGTGGAAAAAATAAATTGGAACTTATAAATTTTTTATTAGTGAATAATTTTAAACAGAAATGTAAATTTTTAACCTTTTTTTATTATTCTACATTTGTAAATAAAAATCTACTATAGATTAGAAAAAAACCCGTTTTTTCTATTTATTCATATTTATCTAATTTTATGTTCCTGTAAAATTTTTATCCGCTGACGTAGATTCAAATTTTCTTCATTCTTTTTTTTTTTGATATAATAAAAAAAGATGAACTGATTGAGCAATTCCCTTTGCCAGTTATTACAAGTTCTGCATAATTTTCATTTTTGTATTATCATTTCTTTTTTATTATTCCTCGTTTCCTTTATACCGACAATTTCCTTATGAACGCTTCGACTTATCACTGACATCTAACAGTAATTGATATGGATAGTTATTAGACATTTGTTTGCTACCATTCATTAGAGATTAAACGGACGTCGAACAATTGATACTTTAATGAAATTGTCGTGTTATTAACGTTTTATTGCGAAAGAAGAAATTTATTTCACTTTGGAACAATGACGCGATATGTAAAATAAATTAAAAAATTTTTTTTAAATTGACATTCTTGAACAAAAAATTTTAGAATTTATACTTTTGAAATAAAAAAATTCACTAAAATCAAATAATAAAAAATCGTCGAAAGAATATACAAACTTTTTAAAATAGAAATTGTTACTGCATCAATTTTTCTATTTTTAAAAAAATGTTTATAAATTCATAAATTCAATATAAGATAATAAAATAATACTTACTTTTCTTAGTAAGAGGATCGATGAACATAAACTTCTCATTGTAAATGATTGCAGTGGAGTCATAAGATAAATCCTACAAATTATCATCAATCGACGGAATATCATTCTGAGAGTCTGCAACAAACTGTCATTTACAATTAGGTATATTAAATATCTGATTTTCCCAGTAATTAACAGAAATATGCCTTTCATAAAACTATAATTGTTAATAACAGAACAAGTCATATCTTACAGTTATCATTCATTTCAGATTCATAATTTTAAATTAATGATCAATGTACTAGCTTCTTACTTATTTTTCACTCACACAAAAATTGTTGGAAATGTGAAAAAATTATCTTCCAGTAAATAAAACAATTTTTTTCCAAAAATAAATTAAACACACTGTAAAGTAGATCAAGTTTTTTCATTTTTTTCTACTCATTAATTAAAAAACTTATTCTCGAAATCTATGTCGATTGAAGATAAAAAATTAAAAATTAAAATGACTTGTCTAATCCGTCTATAGTTTAATTTTTAATATTTTATTATTTTCAGTTTTTAAATCGAATTTAAAAAAAAAGTGTTTTTCAAAAAAATATATCCAAAGTGTGTTGAAGAAGATTACAAAGCTTTTTCTCGGTTTCTGCATTTGCATGTTTAAATAATTTTCTCCTAATCAAATAAACTTTCTTATTTGTTTGTTTCAATGACTCTGGGAAAATAATTATCAAATATGAAATTGGAATTAATTATTAAAATTTTCGGATTTAAAATAGCTTCTATAGGAGTGAATCGCTACGTCCCTGATGGTCAGGACCGATAATTGTACCGTGGTAAAATAAGGTAATGCTGCCTTGTGCCATCACATGATGGAACAAGGAAGGCCTCAGGTATCTCGGGTCTCTCTTCAACACTTTCACTGATAGTCCCGTGACTTGGCACCCTCCTCGCCCCTGGCCTCTTTACTTGCCACACAACCATCTCTACCAGTTTTGTATAAGCAAACGGAAAATAAATTGTCCATCTCTCATTTACAATTTCTCTTTTTCTTCCGAACCAATATTTTTTCAATTCATCACATTGCGAATGGAATGAGGAAAATGGCAGTGATATGTTTTCATTTTCAAGATCATGAACCACGCAAATAGACTGTCCTTTCATCAAAAAACAAAAATCCTCGAAAACTTTCTTTTCTCCAATCGAATTTGCAAAAGGACTCGACTCGATCCTTACATTCTTAATTTTTACATGAGCTATTTTCTTTCTTTCTTTCTTTTTTTTTACAAACAAAACACGTAACTCTTCATAATGCTGTTATTTTAATTGCAATCTAACTCAACAATTTTTTTCAAAAACCCTCAATAAATAAAAAAAAAAATATTTTTCTTTTCCAAACACATTAAAAAGAGAGACCGAAAATTTGGTTCTCGATTTAAGTAGAAAAAGTTGTTCATTCAGACCATAAAATGTGTGTGTGTGTTTTAAGAAAAAAAAATACTTACGTCCGACTAAAAATGTCCGTAACCACTGGCTCTTGTACACTTTTGAATTGGAGCTTGGCCATTGAATCGGTAACAGTTCAAATTATAATAAATTGCAACCGTTTTCTAATTGCGCTTAATATTCTTTGTAAAAGGTCCCATTAAGTATTGCGAAACCTGAAAAAAGGAGAAAAGAATGTTAATTTAAAGAATTGTTTATCAACTAAATTGTTTTACCACAAAGAAAAACAAGTTCTTTTTCTGTAAATCTAACCAAATAAAAAAAGGAAAGATTCAAAAATTGTATATTTTATACATCATTCAATTTTTAGATCTTTATCTTCTCATAAAAGAATGCAATAAAATAATCAAAATTTCGAAAAATTGACTATCAATTTAAATTCGAAATTTTCTCTTCCGGCATTTAACCAAAGAAAGTACATTTAATTTTAATTTTAATTTTTAATGCATATATAAAACTAATGAAGGCGGAAATTTTTGATTAATAGGAATTCCAAATCAGTAACAAACTAACGAGCATCGAACGATGTTAATTATCTAATTTGCGAGTTATGATTATGAAAAAAAATTATACATTTTAAAATAAAAGAGTATTGTATATAAACGAGAAACAGAAGACAAAAGAACGAAAATGGGTAAAAATTGTAGGCAAAAGTAAAATGGGTTCACATTTAAATTTGGCATTTTTGAAATAAGAAGTGTTTTCCCACGTTGCAAAATGTTAAGCAAAATAATGGGTTACACAAAAGATAGTGGGACAAAGTATCTTTGAAAGGAGGAAGTCAGAGATGAGAATATTTACAGACTCACACTCTAGAAATTGATGAAAACAGTGGAAACCACGTGATCCACACTGATTATTGTTCTTTTTCTTTACTCCTATATGAACTGTTTTGATCCAAGTTTATAAATTCGATTTATAAACAATGTTACACTCTTGAGAACCTTTTACGTAACAGAAAATTTTACTTTTCTCTCTCTCGTTAATACTAGAATCACCGATAACCTTTTACTATCGATGTTACGGATGAATAATTGAATTTATTTCTATTTTTTTCAATTATTCCGTATTTATTACGTGATAAAATTATTACCTATGTATTCAAAAATTAAAAAACAAATTTGCAATTTTTAATATTAGAAAATAGAGTTAAAAAAATTTTTAGAATAATTTTAATTTACATCTTTATGTATTTGAATCGTGAAAGAAAATTGATGTTTATTAATTACTATTAACTACTTATTCAAAGACATATATTTTATTGTCTGATGTTTGCGAACATCATAATGCCTTGATGATATTTAAGTTTTACTTTGTGCAAAATGCAGGTAAATTCTGTTGAGTCATCGTGTTATTTCAGTTTGTAATTTAAAGTCTCGAATGCAACAAAATGCTTTCTTTCTCTTGCACATGGCTCTCACTGTTCTTCCCTCTTTTATAACTATATTGATACCTCTTGGATTTCTAATCTCATCCAATATGAAATTTTTACTTCACTAACCGTACAGAAAAAAAAAACTTAATTACATACAAACTAGTGGGTGATTAATTTTGACTTAATAGAAATTTATGACCGAAAGTAAAACCACTATTATCGCATTATTCAAAACAGTTGAATATTATTTAGTTTAAAACAAAACATTCATTTGCAACAAACAAAATTTCCACTGTTTAATATATTCAATTGAAAACGAAAGCAATTTTCAAATTAGTAAAAAAATTTCAATTAATAAATTAACAAATAAATACTGAATTCAGTATTTTGTTAATTTAATATTTATTTGTGAGAGATCTTAATGAAATGAATATTTTGTGATATTGTTCGATATTCATTTTGAAATTACGTGCTTCTATTTATTTTCTCCTAGTATCAAAAAAAAAAAAAATTTTATGATGAAACAAAAATGTCACTTTTGATTGGTATGTAGAAAAGGAGAGTAAACAAACAATCTAAACGTGAGAAACGAATGACGGAAAATGGCGTTAAATTCCGAAATACATTTCATCATTATAGTGCAGGATTGGTTAACAAAATAATGTATAACGATTTCCCCATTGGAAAGCAGATTTCATTCTCTCCTGTTAGGAGCTTCTTTAATGGAGGGGTCAAGGTCGGGATGACGAGGTCGAAACTCAATTGAGCCGATTCTTCGTTACCTCTTTGCAAATCAACGACGTCCCAATTTTTAGTCTCATTCTTCAGGACGTTGTGAGTCGCAAAATTTCAATTATATTTTTATTGATTCCCCACAAAATTCAATTATACATTCATACACACTTTCTTTCCAAATTTCTCAAATATACGAACAATAATTATTTTGAATTAATTGAAATTTTTCGTAAATTAAAATTTGAATGTCCCTAAATTGAAACTGATTCAAAAATTGTAATATTTTTAATGAACTTCCAAAGAATATTGCTCAATTGGGAAGTTTTTATGTCTCAAAATGACATCACAATTGCCTCAAAGAAATGAAGAAAAAAATTCCCAATTCTCAATTAATTATGGGAGAAAAATTCAGGTGTAAAATAAAATAGAGGGGTCGAAATTCCAGAATTGGTTGAAAACTTATTCCTGTGAATCAGGAGTCACATGATGTTTTGCATAACCTTTTACACAAGCATGCACCATAGCCGGATGCTAACAAAAAAACGAAAGGAATAAAATATAAAGAAGAAAAAAAATTGGAGGAGGCTATATTCGTCAAAGGAAGAGAAAATAAAGGAATGAAGAAGGATCCTGACAGAGACAGAAGCATCGAGACAATAAAGAGAGAGAGGGAAGATTTTCTGTTGGTGATTAGTAAATGGACTCAGAATCACATGACTCTGGATACGATCTTGCACGTACACCACCTTGGGGGTGGGAGCGAGCGAGAGGGGACCTTAAAAAGAGAGTGGGGTTCTCTTTTAACCATAGGAGAAGGTGTGCAGTACGGTAAATACGAGAACCATCGTCTCGTACAACACACAAGTAGTTAACCGGTCTTCTTCTTCTTCCTTCCGCAGTTTGTTACAAATTTGTGTAATCCTTTATTAATTGTTAGTGTAAAAAAAATTCTCATTTTCTGCGATTAATGATTAAAAATTAAATTTCTCACCTATAATTCTTCCACATTAAAAATTTTTTTCTATTCCTTTCTCTTGATGATTGTATCCTCCTTTGGATTTTTTTATCCAATGTTGAGGAGAGTTTGATTTTTTTCTGTCCCGAACGGATTCCCTGCCCACCATCTGGGCATTTTATCCTCTCGATTTCACTCGACAAGAGGGAGAGAGAGGGAGAGAGAAGTTCTTCTCGAAAGGAGAGTCTTTTAGACACAGGTGCGTGACGATCTTTGGCGGTCGTGGATTAATTGGACTCGATGTCGTTGTCCACGAGGCACGACAGGTGTATTTAGTGCTTAGAAGTTCGGGAGAAACAGCGGTATCAATCTCGATACACCAGGTCAGTGAGGCAGGGTTCAACGAGACGGTTGAGAATGAAGAGGACCGCGATCCTTCAGTAAGTCTTTTTCTTCTTTCTAATTTTAGGAACCTGAAACACAAACATTAATCAAATTAATCCAATTTTTCCGATAGAAACTTAAAATTTAATTTAAAAAAAATGTTAAATTTAATTTTCAATTTTTTTTTCTCTCAAATATAAAATTTGTATTTCCAAATAATGAAATTAAGAAAACAATTTCAAATTATTTCCTCTTATAAAAGAGGAATATTTCAAAATAAAATCTTTGTTTAAAATATACACGGAGTTAACGAATTTATATTTGCATTTTAATAGAAATAGAAAAAAAAAACTTCATGACTGTCCTTAATAAAAGTCTAATTGAAGTCCTTCCTCGAGAAAAGTCAAGGAGCTAATCATGAATCCTCATGAAAATGAGAGCTTAAAAAATCAGTAGCTGTCATTGACAGATTACGCACACTTGACTTTTCTCTCGCTCACGAGTGTATAATATTCCTAATCCTGATCAGTGACCCAGTGACATAAATTCTGCTCAACATGAACTTAAATGTTATTATCTGGAAACAATTAAAACTCCAAGATTTACTCTAAATTGCATATCATAAGATATGATTCCTATAAAATTCAATTTCTTCTAACTGGAAAAATTTCTTCAATTGAAAATCGAATTTTTATCATTTTTTTATTAGAGACGAATTTTATTTCCAATTGAAGAAAATTTCCAAATTTGAACCATATCTGGAATAATGATTTTTTCCATTAATTATAATCTTTCAAATATAATAAATTTAGAATTCTATCCATGGATATTCGTTCATTAACAAAGAAAATTCAAAAATGCTTTCTTATTTATAAGCAACAAATAAATAAATGCTAAAAAAATATAGCAAAGATGTTTGTTTTCAGTCGTAGAGTCACAAGAGAAATTATTATCGAAACTTAAAGAAAGGCTCAAAGCAATATTATATACAAGAGTCTTCGTGGAGAAATCTCTTGGGATTGGATAACCCAACCGGGGTCGTACAAAACTTGTCTCACATTTTTGGAACTTAACAAAAAAAAAAAAATTATTATTTTCAAAATTTACAATTGTTAGATAAAAATTAAAATCATTTTTATTTGACAAATACCATTGGTAAATAAGAAATATTTTTTCAAATTTTTATTTCTATTTTTTTTTAAATAAACCATAAAAAAAAAGAAACCGAAAAATAAATAAAGTAATACTGAATGAAATACTATCTTTCAAAATCATTGACTATTAATGAAAACAATTTGTAATTGAATTATTCATAAATTTGAAAAAGTAAAATGTCGATATGCCTCGTGGAAGCATTAATATTAATAAATAATAGAATTGGTATCAAAACCGGTTTTTGTACTCAATCTCGCGCATTTTCGTTCATCTTTTTAACTTATGTTAATATCATCATGAAAACAGCTTTCACTTCTTGATACGAGTTATTTGATTCGGGAGACATTTTATTATGTCAATTACGTTGACTGACTTTTCTTTGTCCATCGGCCAACTTTATTTTAAGTTCTTCCAACCCCCGATTGCTTCTATTCATATAATAGAAATAAAAAATAAAAAATAAATAAACAAGTTGTATATAATTAAAAAATAATTAATCTTTATCGTGGATATTTACTTTTCTCTTAAAATCATATTAAAAAAAAAATAACGCTATATATCTTGGTGAAATTGCTCTAAAATTTCTCCTACGCTCAAATAAATTATTGTTCACGTGAAATAGAATCAGAAATTACAAAAAGATATCGTCTAATTGCGGTCGTAATTTTTGTTCAACATTAATCAAACTTTTTTCAAAATAAACAAAAAATTGAAAAAATCGTAACTTTGGATTTTAATTAATTTAAGTGAAAATTTAGATTCTTAACTAAAATTTTACTAATTGAATTAATTTTTCCAAAAAACGTCAAAGAAAATTCTAAAAATTCTGACAATTTCAAGCAAATAAAAAAATTTTCTTTCTGTAATTCAGAGAATAAATTCCGTTATTTATATTTATTTGTTTAATGAGTGTCTGTTCAAAGTTTATTTTTATAATTTCAATATAACATTGTTTTTCTGTTTGTTAATTTTAATAAACAATAAAAATTACAGGCCTTTCTTATAGTAATTATCAAATGACTTTTCTGCATTGTTGTATAACTATAATATTATTTTCTATCTAACTGTATAGGTATATATCTTATTTTCAAAATTCCTTTTTGAAAGTAAATAAGCCACTTTCAGTACTTATTTCCAGCAAGTATTCATATCTTTGACAATAAAATTTCTTATGAATAATTATTAATCAATCTTTGCTAATAACGTAAATAGTTACATAACATCAATCTAATTATCATTTCATATAAAATAATATATCATTATACAAGAGAAAAATTAACACTAAGAACTCAAGACCAATTAAAATTATATAAATAACTTCATTCACTGAATTTGAGTCTTGATTATAGTAATTTTTTTTATAATCGCTTTTAATCAAACTAAATTTTATATTAAAAATTCATTCAAATGGTTAAAAAAAATTATATTAAAAAAAGTCTTATCAATTTTACAGAATTAAAAAAAAATGGTTTAATTCTTGAAAATTTTATTATTTGTTTAGTAATTTGTAAAAGTAATTGAGAAAAATAAGGGAAACAATTATTACAAGAACTGGAAATTGAAGTTATAATTTAAAATATAATTTAAATGCCTCATTGAATTCGCGACTCAAATTTACGCTAGAATGACCTGCAATTTGTAATAATTTATTATTACTGAGACTTAACAAATATAAATGTAATTAATAATCGAGTGCTAACATTTATAAAATGAATCATTTAAAGCCAATAAACTTTATTTACCGTAATTTTTTAATCTTTCACTGTATTACTCGTAATATTTAATGATTTTATCAATAAAATCAATGTATTTCTCATTTGTTATAATTTGACACAAACATTTTTTGGTATTGTTAGTTATTATCAAATTTATTCAACTGATCCCATATGGCAAATTTTTTCTGCATAAATAATTAAATTTATTCTCTGAATTTAAGAAAAAAAAATATCTCCAAAATTTTAATTAATCATTTAATTTTAATTAAATAAATTCTATTTCTAAATTACTGTTTTATTGTAAAATAAAATTTTATTTTACAATAATAATTTAAATTCACAATCAATTTATAAAAAAAAAGAAAAAAAACAGATGGAAAATCAATCAGAATTATTAAATCACTTGGTGGAAATATAAAAAACAATTACAAAACAAAAGCTAAATATGAAACTATATATAAACGGAAATAACTTCTATTTTTTATTACAGAAAATCGTGTGAATGACCTAGAATAAAAAAAATTCTTCTGTTAAATAAACGATTTCATGAAAGTCAATGTTCAGTAAAATGCAATATAAAATAAATTCACACAATTAACTTCTGCAATTTTAAATATATATGAAAAATATTTCTACGAAGTACTTGAAAAAAAAATTTCCTTTAAATTAAAATAGATTTTCTCGTTTTATGGAAATTAATTTACAAATCGAATTTAAATTCAAATTATAAAATCGATTTATTATTTCTAATTGAATAAATAATTAACAAGAAAAATAGCAAGTAAATAAATCATTCTTTAAATATAAAAAAAAGAAAAAGAAAAAATAAGTTAAAGTTCAATGATTTCGCAAAGTGAGAGGGAAAAAGTCATCAATAAGGATGTGACCGGAAGACGAAGAATCGTTAATAATGGAGAGAGAGAAAAAAAAGGAAAATACAATATCGGTCAACGACAAAACCGCAAGTGTCAACATTGCGATTTATAGATGATGAATCAGCGCAATTCGCCCTAGTTAATATGGAGTAATAATTTACTCATTAATGACATAATGACTTATAATGTTTCGCATTCCAATTTCGTTTAAGTATACTTAAAGATAGACAAAACGGTGTGTTTTATACGCTGTTTAGATTTTCCTATTTATGTATATATATATACTTTGTACCCTTATTACCGACACCGCATAGTTACAGTAATATCGGTTACGTTATAATGCTTAACTTATAAAGTCGCGCGAGACAGAAAATAAAAGTAACTGCGGCTGTCAAGAGTTTTGCTCGTCCCTCGGTTTCTGTGTTAAGTAACAAGAAAGAAACGAAGCAATGAGAATAACGGCGATGAAGATGAAGTCAAGGAGAACCGCTTATTCCTTTTCATATTCTCTTTTTTCTTCACCTTTCTCCACATATTTTGTTTTTCTAATTATTATTATTATGACAATTGAAAATTCAATTTTCACATATATTTGATTGAGAAAAAATTTTTTGGCAGTAGATAAAAAAAAAATTCTCATCAAATAAAATAGTAAAAATAAAAAGGTGTTGAATTTAAAAAAAATAATTTACCTAAACCTCAAGAGTTTGAATTTCTAAAAAAATAAATTTTCGAATTTTCAATTTCTAAATTAAACGAAATTAAAGTCAAAAATGTTTCTAATTTTCTGCAATATAAAAAATTGAATGCATTTCAATTTTTTTTAACGAAACTTTACCTATTTGATTAGAAAAAAAAGGGGAAAAAATTAGTTCAAAATGTGTGACAAGTGTTAGAGGATATAGAATAACAGTCGTGTGTAATTTGAATGGTTGTCGCGAGCATTGAATTCCATCGGGCAATAAACCGTAATGGAAAGACGTATAGGAAGTGTTTGTAATGCTTCGCGGGTGAAAGTGGTCTCGGGACTTCAACCAGAAATACCGCCGAAGGCTTTTGTCCTAGAGTATAAATATAGTGGTCATCATTCTTTGCGAAAGGTCATTTTTGTCAAAAATTCGAATTAAAAAATTGTCTTTTAAACAGTGAATTTAAAAAACAAAAACATTTTTTCCACTCTCAAATTAAATCACACTTTCATAAATAGTTCTTTCCTCTAAATTACACTTCTCACTTTCTACCTTTTAAAAAAAAATTTTTTTTTTTTTGTTGAAGTTGAATAAAAAATCTCAAATTTCATGGAAAATTGTTTGCGTAATAATTTACAAAATAGGAGAAAAATTCTTAGAATTGCCGACTCAATCGGAAGGAAAAAAATGGATTAAAGTTTTTAAAAAAAGGGAGTTGTACGGGAAAAAAAGCAATCAGTCGCACGTGTGTGCGGAACTAGGGGAAAGATTTCTCCTGACCCACTGACACTGAATTATTATCGAGCCCCTCGTCTCATGTAAGTTTAGTTAGAATGCCAAGAATTTTACATTTGCCAACTGACAAATTATTGACCATTTCTCATTTCATTTCATTTCTGTTACTTTTATTCATAAATTTCCAGTTTGAAGATTTTCATTATTAACACTTTGAAATTTTTTTTTCCAGTCCAAAGAATTAAGAATGACATGTATATACTTGTTCTATTATTAAAAAGTCCGAGTTGAAGATTTAAAGAAAAAAAAAGTATTATTCAATTTTCGTCATTAAACATATATTCTTCTTTTTATTCTTTTGTCCGCTTTCAACACCTGTACTTGATTAATGATATTCAATTATTTGAAAAATAGAATTGACCCAAACGATTACGAATTTTACATAAAAAAGTAATACTTATGTAAAAAATTACATATATATTATGTAATAAAAAGATAAAATATATAATAAATAAATAAAAAGAATATTAACTATTCTTTATAAATAAGTAAAATATATAAAAAATATATTCTTCATAATGTGATTTTTCTCATTTAAAAACTCGCCTTTTCTAGTTCAAGTGAAAGTAAAAAGAAATTAAAATTTCGATTACAACTCTCAACTGCATCTAATAAATAAAGAATCATTAATTATTGACAATGATAACTGAGAATATTAAAAATAAAATAATTTATGCAAATTAGATGACTTATAAATTCGCTTCAAAATATTTATAAAATTTTATATATGCTTTATTAACTCACTTTCGAAAAACTATATAAAAAGATACATATTTCGCAGATGAGGTGAAATTTTAATTTTTTTTTAGTGTGTCTATTAAAAATGTGATCTCGATTTAAAAATCAAATTTATTGCTTTCTCATATACAAAAAAAAAATCAAAAAAATTAATTTAAAATAAATTGTTTCCTGAGTTTTAATATTTTTATTATTAAAATTATTAATTTTAATAATAAACAGTAGAATTGATAATTAATGAAAAAAGGGTCGAAAAGAACTTTTGAACAAAAGATAAATTAAAATTCGCTGGTATTATTAATTTTTTTTATGGATTTTGAGAGTTGATGGAAAAGAAGTTTTTTTCAATATTAGCATGACATTAAAAAAGAAAGAAAAAAAGAAAAAAAAAACGAGAAATATTTCCTGAGGCTGTGGTAGGCCCTGGACTTGGTTTCAAATAGCCTGAGGCCCATTCAGGCCCACCTTTACTACTGGCTACTCGTTGAAAGTCGAGCCTGTTTAACACTCAAAGCAACAAACATCCGCATTCGTATATTTATGTATTGAACTACTATTTTAAAAGTAAGAGTGTAATAATAAGAAAAAAAAACTCTCCATCAGATTCTATTTCCCATTTTTTTTCAAGTCAATTAGAAACAGATCTACACCTTTCGATTACTTAATTACTTATTTTTCCCCCTAACATTTAACTTCCCATGCAGAATAATTATTAGACGATGATAATTAATTTTTAAACTACATTTAACTTCAATAATTTTTCCATCATCACTTTATTATATTATTTCATTACTTATTGTATTTTCATAACATTATTTATTTATATTTATATTTATATTTATAAAAAACATGAAAATAATAGTTAAATGAATAAAAACAGATTCAATAATTAAATACAATAAATTATTTGTTTATAATAAAATTCCTTGTCGAGGAGAAAATCATAGGCAGTAAAAAAATCTTCAGGTGGATCACAATTTTTGCAATTAAAATTTCAACAAGAAAGAAACATTAAAAATAAATTATGAGAGTCTCTCTCTCAATTATTATTGTCATAGTATACCTCATGGAATGAAGATGAAAGTTAAAGTTCATTTAGTCGGATAATTTTCAACTTTATCGTATAAAACAAGGGGAAAATGATTAAAAAAATTTCTCTCACGAAATTTTTAACATAATCTAAATGTCCATAGAAAAAGTGGAGAAATTTTTCTAAACTATTTTGAAAAATTATTTGATATCTCTTCATTATACAAATGAGATGAAATTTCATATAAGATAAGAAATATTTTTTTTCAATTAAATATTAAATTTAACCTTCAATTTTTTGTACAAATTAATTTTTTATTATAATGCTAATTTTTTTTATATATTTAAGAAACAAATTAATACCACAAATTATTTTTCCCCCTATCAATTTCATTTTCAGGAAAATATAAAAATTTAAAAAGTTCAAATAACTTCTGTAGCTTCCTTTTCTCAAAAATAAATATTTAAAAAAAGAGATAAAAATGAAGATCTTGAGTCACTGTCATTTGTTTAGATAACTGAAAAAATATTCAAGTTGATTTTTTTCTACTTCTATAAGAATAAATTATGAAATGTAATGAAATAATATAATAAAATAAGAAAACTTTTTAATAAAGACATTAATTCGGTAATAATTCAATTGACAAATAAAATAAATGAAGAATAATATATTTACTGAGGAAATTTTTATTGTTGTGCAAATGAATCTCTTCAGTTTTACGATTGACTTTAATGTTTATAAATAGTATCTTTGAAAGAGCTTTTCTTTTTTATTATTTTTTTAATATTACGTGATTTTATATTGGCACACTTAAATGCACAATGAAAAAGGTCGTATTTTAAAATGAACAAAAATGGATAATTTAATTTATAACACGGGGATAATATATATGAGAGAATAAACATATATATGTATAATTCTACTGGATTAATTTTTTTTTTCAGATTATTGTCTGTCTCGTTTTCTATTTCTCACTCTCTCTTTCATTAGAGAAAGTGTCTAGATTATTAGTAAATATATTTACTAATTCATATAAAATTTCAATAATTTCCAAATAAATAAATATTCGTAGCAGTAAGTCAAAAATATTTCAATTTTTAATATTTCAATGTTTTTATATTGCGACTTATTATATACAAAGATTTATTTATTTAAAAAATTATAAGAAACTGATGAAAAATTAATAAGAATTCACAAGTGAAAAAATTTTTTCAATTTTCCAGGGTATCCTAAAAATTTACCCCCTAATTAAATTAAGAGAGATTATTTTAAAATGAATACTTCCTCAATGAGGAAGAAAAAAATCAATTTTTTACATTAATTTCGAAAAAAAATGTGTAGAAATAATTAAAATACTATTTCCAATTAATTGACATGATCACACTATTGTAATGAAATCAGAGAGTCATTAAAAATTTATGCAATTAATTGTGTTTCAGAACCAGCTTAGGACTGCTGTCCGTGGTTTTTACAGCCCTTGCACTTTCGCCAGCGATTCATCAAATTGACATTTCTGGTAAGAAATAATTATTTGAAAAAAAGTTTGCCAAGATTTAAACTTTATATTGCTCCTCGAAGAAAAAACGAAGAGATTTTTTGTGTAAAAAAGAAAGAATTACGCAAACGAGAGCTTTTTTTCTAAATTATACAATCGCCAAACAATAGTGTGAGACTATTCTCATGATTTTTGACGAGAATTAATACGAAATTGCCCCGTATAACAATAAACTTCTCCTAAATTACAATCTGACAATCTAATTAACGTATAATCTCCAAATAAACTTTTCTTTTCTCCAAATGCGTTGAAATTACTCAATTTTTATGATTATGATAACTTGTTTATATAATTCAAAAAAATCAAATCGTCTCTAAAAAATTTCAAATTAAATTTTATTGTATCTAAAAAAAATCCAAACATTCTATGTCATAATCTTCACATTTCTATATTTAAAAAAATAAATCTTAAGTTATAATCTTTCGATAAAAAAAATATTTCATCGGATATAATCCTAATTATGAAATATTTTGATGCCTACTTTCTAATCTGAATTGAAGTATTTAGTAACCATTTTCTATTAATTAAATAACATCAAGTAATAAAGTGTTCCATCAAATTTTGAAAATAAAATTCTTAATTAATTTTCATTTGTATTGAAATTTGGAAATAAAATTTAAATTTTTTAAAATAAATTAAAAATTTTAGTTCTAAATAAAATAAAAATTTAATTAAATTAAAAAATCGATTTGAATATGATCTTATCCTTGAAATGTAGATTTTGTTTCATTGAGAATTTTTATTTATTCACGTAATTTTTAACCCCCTTTGGAATTTCCTTAAGCTCTTACTTAATTTAATCTATTGCAGAAATAGTAAAACTATTTTTAAATTCTTGCAGAATACGTATATGGGGTAGACCATGATCTACAGGCGAGAGCACGTGTTGCCATCGAGGCTGAACGATTTGCTAGCCAATCAAAAAGCTGGTAAGACCAAATTCTTTTTCAATTCCAGAAATTTGATATTTTTAAATTATTTTTTAAGCCCCATCGAAAAAGATGAAAGAAAAAACCAAAAATATAGAAAGAAACAGAACAAATTAAATAATTTTTTCTCGAATCACAATTTAATTAATTACCTACTTCTCAAGAAATTTGAATTTCTAAATAATAATTTTATTTCCCAACTTTTCTAGATTCTTTTCATAAAATGAAACTTGATAAATGCAAATTAATTCAAAATTAATACGATTGAATTAGAAAAATTTCCGTTTCTTAAATCAAAATTTTAACATATATGCTCATGGTTCTAATTTTACGTATAGGACATTTAAATAATTAAATCCGTCAAGATTAGATTGACTTCCTCATAAAAAAAGTCCAAAGGTTCCCCCGATTAGGTAGATCCTTTAATGTGTTTCGATAAAATGTAAATTAGCTGTCTAGACGGAATAAAAAAACAAAAAATTGATATACTTGAAAATAAATTTCATTTTTCAATATGAAACCAAAAAAAAAAATTTATTTGTAAATAATGATTTCACGATACTTTTATCAAATATAATAATAATAATTGAAAAATAAACAAAAAGGTCAATAAAACTAATAAAGCTAATTTACACATGCATTTCATGTTTAAATGCACATATTTAAAAAAAATGACAGAACCTTGAAGCCTTTCTGAAACGGATATTGTGAAAAAGAATCTAGAAAAGGAGTGAAGGCGACGTGGTCGGTTAATGGCTGTAAAATCTAATTACACTTACATTATAAAATCATCTCTGAAAAAATTACCATTTTTAAAAATTTGTCATTGACATTTGCTTCCCTAAAATTTAACCAATTTGGATTTATTTTGAAATTCAAATTCTAAAATGAAAAATTAAAAATACAATCCCTATTTTTCAATAAGAGAAAAAAATTACTTTTCTGTTCGACTATTACTGCATTTCTGATTTATTGAATTGAATTCGATTTAATTAAGTCCATTAAATTATTTAATTCAATAAAGTTGATTAAATTAATTATAAAAATTAAATTTGACAAAAAACAAACAATTCATTCCCGCCAGGAAGTTTTGTTACGATTCACTTTCATGATCGATAATAATTAAAGTTGTAATTAGGTGTTACGAACAAGATCGAAGAAAGGGAATCTAGACCATAATCATCGAACTAAAAACTTATCTCTCGCTCTTGACTAACTGCGACCATGAAAGTAAAAGTCCGAACACGAAGTCTATATATAAATTCATTGAAAAGAAAAATAAGTTTACTGTAAAGTATAGGCACACAATATTGGAAAATTAATCAGATAGATCGTTTCTCTCAAATTACAACAATTCCCTAAGTAGAGAAGAAAGCTTCTAATCAAAGGCAATTATCAACGATGATCCATTTATCAATAGGCATTATACAAGACACGATCGTTTAAATAAATTACCGTTTAAGACGTGAAAATTATCACTTATTCAAATTTAAATAGCATGAATTATTATCTCGAACATAAAAAAGAAAGAAAAATAATAATAGAAAAAAAAAATAATGACCGATTTGCTAATCGAATTATAACATACAATTTTATTTTCGAAACAATCTTTCAAATTAATAAAATCTATTATCAATATTTATCTTCAATAAATCGATAAATATTTTGATCAATATTAGAAATTGAGAATTTCTTTGCAGCTAATTACAAGTAAAGTGAAAGAGAAATGTGTTAACAACTTCCTCATTTTTAAAATACTTTAGAGTTTAGACAAACTAAAAGATTCATTAATCCATCGTTTATGAGAGGAACATTAATTTAATTTAAAAGCATTAAACTCCAAAACAGATGAATAGCGTTTTGCATTAGATAATAACCCTTTTTTTAATTTTTGGTTTGTTTTTAAGAATTCATCATACTAGGAAGTATAAAAAAAAAGTTTTTAAAGAAAAGGAAGTTATTAAAAATATGCGGAAGGAGAATAATCCTGTACTGGTATTGAAATTTATATACTCGTAAGAGTTATAATTTCACTCAAGTTTTAAGTTACTTTTTGTGATTTTTTATTTAATTTTCCATTAATTAAAAAATCGCTAATTCCTAAAATAAAACAATAAATACTATTATTTAGTGATTAAAATAATAAATGTACCGAAATGAAAATAATAAATAATAATAATTACAGTAAAATTACTGAAATTAATTTGCAGTAAAATATTGATTAAGTGAAATAAATTAATAAACTTCAGTTGAATTTCGATAATTGTAATTTAAATTCAAATTAAGTCAGTTAACTGTGAGTTCCAAATTTCTAATTGTTACGTTAAATTCTAGGTTGCAGGACAGATTAAAGACGACTAGGGAATCATGCAAATCAATGGAAAGTCCATGTCCGCCTAGCAAATATAGAACACCTTCCGGTGCTTGCAATAATGTGAGACATCCTGCATGGGGTGCAAGAGGATCACCGTATCTCAAAGTTCTATCACCTGCTTACGCCGACGGTACGTAAATTTTCTAATTTCAATTTCTAATTTAAATATCACGAAAAATTTGCTATCTTTTGTTTGTTTACAATTTCCTCTCAATTCAAGAAATACAATTTTTTAAATTCAAACAAGAAACTTTCACAATGTTAAAGAAAAAAATCCAACACCTTCTTATTTGTCATGAGAATATAAAAATTAATAATTTGAAATACACAAAAAAAAGTAGCATATTCTCTAAACGACAAAGGCAGGAAAAAAAGAAGGAAGTAACGGGAAGAAATTTCACAACGAGTCTAGAATACCTGATGGGTGACTTAGAAGAAAGCAAAAGGAAAAGATTAACAGGTGACGAGACTTTTACCATTGAGTGTAAGAAGAGCGAAAAAAAATTATCTTTTTTCGTTGGTCCCTTTCAAAGCATCACATCTGGTGTTCATTGAACTGATGAACGATCATTTAGCATATTTATCATGAGTGGAAAGTGAAAATTAGTACGCACTCCAAGTGCACATTGGAGGAGACTTATTTCGAGAAAACAAACTGACATATCAGGCATATAGTTGGCACGAGGTCTCGATTAGAAAAGGTAAATTAGCATGCAGCAGGTACTCGCCAATGAAATAGAGAGTCAGACCATTGCAACGCAAGTATAAATAATAATCCATCACCTACGGTTTCGTTGTTACGACTCACGTTACAAGATAGCGAACCAAATATGCAGAAAATTACGCGAGAAGCCTGAATATTTTCTAAAACACAATAGTTCGAATCAACAAGACCTAATTTCCATTCAAACCAATTTTTAAAATGAAAATTAACACAAAATCGAATTTTCATCAAAGCGGAAATTTATTTAACAAATTTTCCAATTAATTCTATTTCTTTTCTTTTCTTTTTCTGTAAACTTCGATTAAATAATCAATAATAATAATTAAATAATAATTTAACAATAATTTTATTAAAATACAAATTCAGTTAAATAAAAATTCTTCATTATGAAAATTCTCTATTCTTTATAAATTTCGAATAAGATAAAAATTCGATCTTATGAATTTCGAAACACTAAAAATTCTGACTCCTGATTTTTTATGGAATGGATCTCGAAAATAAAATGTAGAAATGCATGACATTTATAGTATCCCAAATTTTACGGAATATGTCGAAATTTTTATCAATTCTGACCTGCTTTTATTCTCGTGTTTTTGAAAGAAGAAAAAAAAACTGTTCTGAATTTCGTGAGGTAACGGGATCTCGTTCGTTGGGAGAACTTGATGAGAGAAAGGGGGGTTTAAAGGAGAAGCAGGTGGGCCAGGGAATGAATCCCAACGAAAAATATGAAAGTGAAAAGAGCAAAGAAAGTGATGCCATTCTCTGTGGCTTCCTGATCGGAATTATTGTGCTTCAACCTTTGAACGTCCTTTACAAACGACCTCGAAATAGAGAGAGAAATGATTCTTTTTTAATCACTTTACTGTCACCTTCCTCTCAAGAGATTAAAATCTCTTCGCCTAAATCTGTCATTAAAAATAAAAATTCGATCCAGAAGATAGGACACTTTTTCTAAAAAAAAAATTTATATTTTAGAGAAAGTTTTTGATTGGAGATTAAATCAATTTTTTTTGTATTAGATTCAATGAATTTCGAATTTTACATGTAATTTTAATTACTTTTTATATAATAATTAACGTCTTTAAAAAAACAGAAAAATATATCAATTAGAAATGCGGAAATGAAATTAATATACTAATTTGTTATTAATAATTGAGAGCATTGTTCCTACGTATATAGGTAATAATAATTAAATTTTAATAATAATTGTATTAGTGCTTCAACAACTTTTGAGTGGTAGCAGATTTACAGGCAGTGGGTTTTCTAATTGTGGGTCGTGCGTTGATAATCGGAGAGAGTGAATACTTTAACGTAGGAGGGCATTACGTTCTCTATATCTATGTAATCCGACTATGTATTACAACTGCATAATTATATACACCTAATTTATATCAGAGGAAGTTCATGCGCCAATCTTACATGAATATGAAATTAATTTATTTAAAAAAATAAAAGAAATATTCTTTACCTACAAGTTAGAATAAATTATCAACGCAAAACAAAAAAACAAAAAAAAAAAAAAAACAAGGAGAGTAAAACTTCAATAACAAATTAAGTTAATGATAATTTTACATGACAAAATTTATTACAAATTCGAATAAATCCCTAAATGACACTAAATTTAGAGAAATAATTTTTTTTTTTTTTTGAAATTTAGAAAAGCGAAAGTTGTAATAAATAAATAGTTTTCACTTTTAAATTAACTATTAATATTGTAATTTCAAATTTAAATGCTCGATTAAATTATTATTCATTTCAGAAGTATTTCTGTTCAGTTTTTAAAAAATGTTTATGTCAACAATAAAACAAGTGAATTGGTTTGAAATCACGAGATTCAATTTCCATTTTTTCGAAATTTAACCAAATTTTATGTCGAATTTCCATTTAACTGGAATTTTGTTAAATAAATATAAAAGACTAAAGAATATATTAAAATTATAAACTACATATTGTTAATTTTAGTAAATACCTTCTCATTACAGGTATCAGCATTCCAAGGCAATCAGTAAGCAGCCATAGTCTTCCGTCATCATCGGATGTTGTCTCCAAAGTTCGTAGTAAATTGACCATCAATGATCAACATGAAGGTCTCACGAGTCTCACGGGAATTTGGACCGAATTGATCCTCAGGGACATCTCATCACCAATTTATTCTCAAAATTTAACTGACTGTTGCTCAAATCCTCCAAAGCATTCAGAATGTTACGAGTCATTGGATCAATTTGGATCATGTTCGAATTATTATCGTCAAGCGCCCACAGTGAGTTCTCATATTTGTCGTTTCGAGAAACGAGAGCAAATGAATGGAGCCTCTGGCTATTTGGATGGTTCCGATCTCTATGGAAACACTGATGAGAAACTTCACAATTTGAGGACATACAGTCATGGTAAAGTTGATCCATCGGCTTGTGAACTCTGCGAAAATCGTGAATCAGCATTAGGACAAATTTATCGAGCACTACTCTTGGAGCATAATAGAATTGCCGAGAAATTGGCATTAGAAAATGAACATTGGGATGAAACAAAATTATACCTTGAAGCTCGTAAGGCGGTTGTTGCTCAAATTCAACATGTTACATTCAATGAATACGTACCAAGTATTTTAGGCGAGGCTATTTATTTGGATTCTAATTTAAGACCGGTGACAAGTGGATATTATTCTGGATACTCTTCGACGAATCGTGGTGGTGCTTTGGATGCTGTTGCATTCGCTGCCCTTCAGGTTTTAACTTCCTTGTCGGCTCACATTAACGATTCTGTTGAAAAGCACTTGACGACATCATCAAAGCACGTCAATTTAGACATCAGCAATCAAATATCCGAATTTCCTGCTTGGGATCCTAGTGCCCTTTTGGTTCAAGCTGCTAGAGATCACGGAATTCCTGGATACGTGAACTTCATCTCCCACTGCTCTGGAAATAAAATTCAAGTAAGTATTCCATTCTCGCAAAAAATGATATATAATATATGTAAATTAAACTTATTTTGGAATATTTTCCCAGGTTCAGAATTTCTCACAATTGGAACAAATGATACCAGCGAAAAATGTGAAAACTCTCGCGGAAATGTATTCACGTGTAGAAGACATTGATCTTCTAGTCGGTGGAATTTTGGAAACACCGCGAGAAAGTGCCGCTGTAGGTCCAACATTCCTCTGTCTCTTGAAGGAACAATTTACGAAAATTCGTAACTCTGATCGCTTTTGGTACGAGAATGACATTCCACCGTCTGGTCTCTCACCAACTCAACTCTCAGAGATTCGTAAAGTCTCCCTGGCTGGTATTTTATGCGCAAATACCGAAATTACTAAAATTCAACACAAATCGTTCATTCAACAAGATCCGTACCTAAATGTCCGAATAACGTGCAATCAACACGAAGTTCTCGATCTTAGTGCCTGGAGTGAGGAACCAATGCCTCCGCCAATCACCGACAATTATATGAGTACAACCGAAGCTGCTGAAATTGTTCCCGAAATTGATTCCGATATGATTGCGGCCGCCTTGAAGAAGGCAGAGGAAGATTTAGTCAAACGACAACAATTGGAGTATCAATCATGGCTCGAGCAGAGAATCGCTGATCCAAAATCTCCAGCCGGTACAGCGGCAAGTTTCTCAAAAGCCAATAAAGACGCGCTTCTTTTGGCAAATTCGTCAATTATCTTTGAACTCGCGACAAATGAAATTCTTAATGGACCACAAGGCCTCAAGCGTCGTCGTCGAAAGAGACAGGCTTTCGACACTCCGGACAATATTTTAGGCTTTCCCAATAATGATTTCTCGGATCTTCTTCAGAATGTCGACGTCTCGGGTCTAATACCCAACAAGAAGGCAACAAATCACGAGGAAGTTGAATGTCCAGTTGATGAATCGCCCTGTGATCCCAGCACACCCTATAGAACACTATCCGGTCATTGTAACAATTTACGTAATCCAAATTTGGGAAAATCGTTGACAACATTCGCGAGACTCTTACCACCGGCATATGATGATGGTATTTCAAAACCTCGAATGACATCAGTTACTGGAACACCACTACCAAATCCTAGAACAATATCGACTGTTATTCATCCCGATATTTCAAATCTACACAATCGTTATACATTGATGGTGATGCAGTATGCGCAATTCATTGATCATGATTTGACAATGACACCGATACATAAAGGATTCGCTGAATCAATTCCCAGCTGTCGATCATGTGACTCAGCAAGGACAGTTCATCCCGAATGTAATCCTTTCCCAATGCCAGCTGGTGATCATTTTTTCCCGACGGTCAATTCATCAACTGGTGCTAGACTCTGTTTCCCTTCAATGAGATCTTTGCCTGGTCAACAGCACTTGGGTCCAAGGGAGCAAGTGAATCAAAATACGGGATACTTGGACGCTTCCGTTATTTATGGGGAGAATAGTTGCATTTGTAATATCCTCCGTGGATTTAATGGTCGAATGAATATTACCGCACATCCAGCCAGAGGGAAAGATCTCTTACCTCAATCGCCAACACATCCGGAATGCAAGTCACCATCAGGTTTTTGTTTCATTGGTGGCGATGGTCGGGCTTCCGAACAACCTGGATTGACAGTGATGCACACCGTCTGGGTTCGTGAGCACAATCGAATCATGGAAGGCCTCCGGTGAGTATTTCTGAAAAATAAAACACAAACGTTAAATACAATTCTAAATTTAATTTAATTACTAAAAAAAATTTTTTTTGTTTCATTTTTCGCCAATAGGAAGGAGAATCCTCACTGGGATCATGAGAAACTCTTCCAAGAAACAAGACGTATTATCAGCGCAATGCTTCAACATATCACCTATAATGAATTTTTACCGAGAATTTTGGGTTGGAATGCAATCAGTTTGTACGGACTGAAATTACTTCCTCAGGGTTATCACAAAGATTACTCGCCCACTTGTAATCCAAGTGTACTGAACGAATTCGCAACTGCCGCCTATAGAATCGGTCACTCGCTCCTACGACCACATATCCCTCGTATGGATCCAAATTATCAACCCGTCGATCCACCGATTTTACTTCGAGACGGTTTCTTCAATGTTGATATGCTCTATCAACAGGGAATGTGCGATGAAATAATTCGTGGTCTCGCAGCCACGCCAATGGAGACACTCGATCAATTCATCACCGGTGAAGTGACAAATCATCTTTTTGAAAATCATCGTATTCCACATTCTGGAATTGATTTAATTGCCCTGAATGTTCAACGTGGTCGTGATCATGGTCTTCCATCGTACAATAATTATCGTGCCCTGTGCAATCTTAAACGTGCCTCAACATTCGATGATCTCTCACGTGAAATGGCACCGGAAGTGATAGCGCGTTTGAAGAAAGTCTACGCCTCAGTTGATGATATTGATTTATTCCCAGGTGGAATGAGCGAGAGGCCACTTCAAGGTGGACTCGTTGGTCCAACGTTTGCCTGTATTATTGCCATTCAATTTAGACAATCGAGAAAATGTGATCGATTCTGGTATGAGACTGATGATCCCGCTATTAAATTCACTGAACAACAAATGTCCGAAATTCGAAAAACAACTTTATCCAAAGTTTTATGTGAAAATATGGATCAATCAAATGAAATGCAAAGAGCATCGTTTGATTTGCCAAGTAACTTTTTGAATCCTCGAGTGCCTTGTGGTTCAATGCCGCACATGGATTTTTCCGCCTGGCGGGAAACACGTCACGGATGTCAAATCGGTGGAAGGAACGTTGCAATTGGCGAGTCTGGTTTTCCGACGCCTTGCAGCAGTTGCATTTGTACCGCGGAGGGAGTGAGTAAAATTTTCGTATATTATTAACATTTCCTAAAAATTTTTATCTATTGAAATTTTAATTAAAAAATTCTCTTATTGAATAACTATTCAAATTTTTCCATTTCAGACACAATGCGCATCGCTACGTGTTACGGACTGTAATCAACTTATTCGCGAAGCGTCGAGAGAAGCAATTTTGCGTGACGATGTCTGCACGGCTCAATGTGGCTTTGTCCTTGCAGCAACAGAACCATCGCAAAGATCACAATTCTCATCGAACAATAATTTCCCAGGTTTCAATCAACAACGAAACAATTTGCGTAGTTCCCATACACCGACCACATTCAACGGTTTCAAGTTACCCGATCTCTCGCAATTTGTTGGTTGAAAAATGAAAATTAATGCGAAAACTGAAAATTTAAGACTCTAAATTATCGAGTTTTTGAAAAACTCGAAAATCTCAAATTTTATTTTTTTATTATATTTTTGACTTTTGCAAAAAGCAATAAATTGTCAAGACTTGACAAAAGTAAAAAATTTTATATATAGTTTTGAAGGAAAAAAAAATAGTGGCGCTCATGAGTGAAAGTGTATCTGTGTAAATGTAAATATAGATGTTAAGATCAAGTCTTGGGTTATTTTGTTCATAATTTCGTGAGATTTAATTTTTGTATGAATGCAAGATAGAGAGAAGTGTGACTTATTGACGTTCAACTTAGAAGGAGAAAAAAAATAGTATGTGTTCTAAATAAGAATAATATAAGTAAAAAAAAACTACGATACTGCCAAACGTTACATAAAACGGTAGCAAATACTGATTTATTTTTTTTATATTATTTTTAAACAAAGTATTAGCTCACGTCACATCTGCCGTATCTTTTTAATCTTTTATATCACATTTTTACCTAATTTTTTGTAATATAATACTTAAATGTATAAATTTTTAATAAATCAATGTTAATGTTAAATTAAAATGTATTTTTAATAACCATTAAGAATTATGTAAATAACTTATTATTAATTTGGTGAATCGTCAAATTGGATGACTGAAAAAATTTTATTTGATAAAAATAATCAGACTATTATTAAATACTTAAATAATTTTTTTCTCTGACGTTAAAATAAATAATTCAAATAAATTTTTTTCAATTTATAAAAAGTCGGAGGTAATTAATGGTAAACAATAAACAAGAATTGCAGCATTTGTCTAAAAGTCTATTATAATATGTACAAAGGATTTCAGCACAAGTTGATTGTACAAAATCTATTCCCTGACTTAGTTATTCTAAGACTTTCTCCCCATTTTTTGTTTTTTTTTTTTTTTATTAATTTTATTATGGAGACAAATATGAATCACGCAGTGGAAATGCCTTTGATGACATCAAGAGGCAAAATAAATTATCAATTTGACTTAGTTGGCAGGAACCTCGTGTTTATTGTTCATAACAGAATTATTTTCTTGTAAAATTGGTTGTTCGATGCATCGCCAAAGACCATAGGTTTTACCGACAGTCGTTTGCCATAATCTCAAAGTACCATCTTCTGAGCCACTTGCATATAATTCACCGTCCGGTGAAAATCTCACACAATGAACTGGACCAAAATGTCCTTTAAATGATTCTGCAAATAAAAAAAATTTTATGACAGTATTTAATAAAACAATATAAATTAAAAATAATACAGTTATTTAATATGTAAAATTAAATATTTAGTCAATTTGTTTTGTTTTCTTGTTTTTCTTTTTACCAATTTCAGTGCCAGATGTGTAATCAAATTTATACATCTTGAGATCTTCACCACCACAAACAAAGATAGTGCAATCAGGATGTAAACTCGCGCTATTCACTTGTGTAGGGACTGTATAATCGCGTATCTTGGTCAGTCTGCAATTTAAAAAGTATAATTTAGTACACAGATAAAAGTATTCAAGGTCAATGAGTCGTTTCATTTTAAAAGTAAAAGGAAGTAAAATTATCTAAAGGATAAAACATTTAAAACGCTTGTCACAGAAGCGACAGGAAATAAATAAGTTTCCTTCCTATTAGGCCAGGGTTATCCGTAAAGAATTGTCTCACGTGATTCAAATCACTGATATTCATCAATAAAAAGAAAATATCTCTAAAAGGATGGAAAATAAAAATTTTAAACAAGGATAAGAATACAAAAAATACATTAAAAAGGTATAAAAATATGTTTAAAAAAAAGTAGCAGTTAAAACTATTAAAATAGACGTTTCTAACTAGTAATTAAATATGAATCTAGAGATAGAAAATACAAAAATAAAGACAAACATCAAGGTGATATTCTAATTTCGAAAAAAATGCTTTCAAAATTAAATTATTTTTTTATGATTCTCAGAAATGAAATTTTTCGCTAAATAGAATAAAATCGATCTTACTCCTTGCTGTCCCAAAACGAAACAATATTCCCATGAGTCGTAGTGAATATTTTTCCATCTTTGGAAACTTCCATCGAACTGGGTATAGCAGGAAAATCCAATCGTTTAATTTCCTGACCACTATTCTTGTCCCAGACTCGTAGTGTTTTATCATCCGCACAGGAAACTAGATTTGTATCATTGTTAAAAAAGGTAACGTGCCTAATGCCACTCGTATGACCTGAAAACACCTGTAAAGAGAAAGTCAACAAGTTACTCCATTAGTAAGTAACTTTTTCTTTAAAAAAAAAAATATATATATTATTTTCTGTATGGAAAAAAAGAAATTCACCTGAGGTGCTGCTTCTGGTTTATTAAGATCATAAATGCGAACGAGTTTCTCGTTGGAGGCAGTGCAAAGATAATTTGAGTCGGAACTGAAGTTAACAGACTTTACAATGTGATTATGCTGAAAGGAATGAATTTCTTCACCCTTTATTGCGTCCCAAACTTTTGCATTAAAGTCTGCAGCTCCAGTTGCTGCCCGGGTGGCCTGAGGGTTCAATGCTACACCCCAAACTGCCCCCTTATGACCCTCGAATGTACCAATCCAATCTCCAGTATCGCCTTGTCTCAACATCGGCTTGCCGTCTTTAGAAAAAAAATTCCAATTAGTATATAATGCATTCAATTTTCTCCAATTTCCCATTTTTTACATGCTCATGATAGGAAGGACGTATAAATTCTTTCGAAAAAAATAATATTAGATAAATAAAGATATACAAAAATATAATATAATAAAAATAAATCAGACGTAAAATAAAAATATTTTCATATAAGATAAATAAAAACAAAAATATTACTTATCTTGTAAACTACTTGATTTTCTACAAGAAAATCTGACAATTAAGTTATTTATAAAGAAAAAAAAAGAAGAATCTTTATAATCAATTCTATAGCTTTTAAACACTTTAGTCACGTTAATCAAGGTTAATCGAGAATCATTTAAATCCCGGACAGATCTCCGGTAATCATTTTTTCTCAATGACCTTCAGTTAATGCCATTTAAAGTCATGTAGTGTTCCTAACAGAATTCCTGCAGGATGCTTATCGAAAATCGCAATGTTAAAATTACATATACATGCGACAAAGATTCAGCCTCGAATCCCCTTTAGAGCCTTGAAGTCTCTCCGAAAAACTGGGCCAAGGAGATCGAGATCACATGAGTATATGAGAAAAAAAAGAGCAAAAATAAAAAAGGAAAAAAAATAATCACGTCCAGACTTTATAATCAAAGAAAAGAATTATACTGTCCAGGAAAAACAAGGATGTGTGAAAATTGTTTTGACATGAAAGTTTTGACAGCTGATCGCCGAGAGAAATGCTCTCTGCGCGTGAAAATACAGAAAGTTAGGTTATGTTTTATGGAAAATTGTGTAAAACCACCAAGCAAGCAATTTCATTTTATTCAATTGAAAATATTTTAAAAAATACTTACCTTTACACGCTGAAATAACATAATATCCGGATTCTGTGACGTCGGAAAACGCTAAATGCACAACGGGTCTTGTATGACCACTACAAGTGAGCGGAGTCTGTCTTACATTCGCCATTACTTAATTATTAATCGAAAAAACTAAATATAAATTTTATAAAAATAAAAATCCTAACTAAATTGTATACAAGTTTAAACTTGACAGGTAAACGTTAAAATTTTCGTTGTTTAAAGTAATCGCGTGTCCAGTACTCCAGTGTACGCGCGATACTGAACTTCGTGACGGTAGGTGACTAACAGAAGTTTGTTAGATAACTTCAGACAGGAAGAGAGCAGACGATATTCTGTCTTCTTCCTCCATTCAAATATTTGAACTTACCTTCTTTTTCTCTTTCTCTCTCGATGGACGACCGCGCGGAACCTTGAATTCGAACAATCCCTTCTCCTTCGAATTAATAACCTCCAGTAAATACGTCTTTTTTTTACATTTTCCTTTTCTTTACTGCATCGTAGTTGCCAGCATCAATTTTCAAACCTAAAAAACAAACAAACACAATTTTAATTATTTCAATTCAAGGAGATCATTTATATTTGTCGTTTATATATACAATAAAACGTAAACTTTACATTTGCTTATCTATTTTAATTCATTATATATTTATAATTACTGAATTTTAACAATAATTGGTAATATTTTTATTCCAAAATTAAGTAAAATGTAAATATTTGAAATTTTTTCACTTCCGCATTTAGAAAAATTCTTATTTTATTGTTTTATTACTAAATGGATAGTTTTTTTAGTGGATAAATTTTTATCAATATAAACATGAACGTTAAACGATTAAATTGTGAAATTTTAATGTTAAAAAACAGAAATGAACTGTTTCAAGTTACCCATAAGATTCAGAATTCTATTTTATCGACATTTGCTCAAAAAAAAAAATAGTGACACTTTGCGATTGATTTTAATTTTATTGTCAAATTTTGTTAATTTTGTTCACCACTTTTTTATTATCAAAGTTTTGTTTTTCAATGTTTAATTTAATATAAGGATTATATAACATTTGTTAATATTTCTAGGTGCTTATAAGAAATTCTTCCATCAGCCGAAATAGCTCAGTTGGGAGAGCGTTAGACTGAAGATCTAAATGTCCCCGGTTCAATCCCGGGTTTCGGCAAAATTTTTTTAAATTTTTTGTTCAATATTATATTATATTATATTATATTATATTATATTATATTATATTATATTATATTATATTATATTATATTCCCTTAGAATATTATTCCTAGGACAAATATAATCTGTTTATTTCTATTTTCCTTAGTTTTATCATTTTGTTATTTAGTTTTATAATTAACTAATTGATTTCTACAATTGTTACCCTATATACTTTGTTCCTTGAAGGGCTCTAAGCCCTAGGAATATGATCTCAATAAATAAAAAAACAAATAAATAAATAATCTTTGATCGTTCGGTTATAGTTATACTTATTGTTTTATACATATTTTAATTGACACATTTAAATATTCATATGATGTAAATTTATTTTTATAATTATAGCTCGACTTTAATTTGTTATAGGTAAATATAATCACTTGTCAGCTTTAACAATAAAAAAATAATTGTAATTACAAACTTATAACTTTTATTTAAAATACTATACGATGAAATTTAATTTATTTTGAATGCAATGTCACTTTTTACAGTGATTAAAATAGTTTTCTTCACACCCGGCCGAAAGTACGTATCTCCCGCATCGATTTCGCAGCCGAAAGTCGAAGATTTGTGCATTGCTTGATCCACACACATGCCCTCTGTCACAGCGGGAGTAAAAGAATTTTCTGTAGTTACTACTGTCGGTAATTTTCGGTTTGTACACAGTTTAGTTTGGCTGATGCGCTAATAGGCGCTACTGTCGTGAATATATATAGATATACGCAACGTACTAATATTTGTTGTTTGTTATTAAATACGTAACCTCAAAATTGCTTCAAATTAAAAGTTAAGAAAAATGTTAAATACGAAAACAATGTGTTCCATGGCAATATTATTATTATTATTATTATTAATTAAATATTAATTTGTTATTTATATTTTTTTTCGATGTTATAAAAAACAAGAAAAAAAATAACAAGAAAACTTTATGTTGTATAACTTTATACTAAATTTCTTAATATTGTAAAAAACAAATAAAATTGTTAAAAAATTAAATATTAATTTGTTATTTATATATTTTTTCGATGCCTGCCCCCCCGACCAGCAGCACTCGCTTCGCTCGTGCTGCAAATGTCGGGGCAGGCATCGAAAATCACCGACAGAGTCTTTAATATAAGAAAGCTTTAAAAGTCTCCGATAGAGGCGTTGAAACGAGGAGCAAAAGTAAATCATGGCCGGCTGTCAAATGAAACGCGATAAGGATAGTTTTAATAAATATGAATTATTCAGCGTACTTTCGACCGGATGTAAAGAAAAATAGTATACATTACACGGGCAAAAAGTTCGAAATTCCTGCATCGCGATGTTGCCCTCGGCTTCGCCTCGGGCATCATTTCACGCGATGCAGGAATTTCGAACTTTCTGCCCTTATAATGTAATATACTATTTCTTCACACCCGGCCGAAAGTACGTATCTCCCGCATCGATTTCGCAGCCGAAAGTCGAAGATTTGTGCATTGCTTGAT
>JUFY01027904.1:0-10700 GCA_001855655.1 Leptopilina clavipes | reverse complement strand
TAAGTGGAAGTATAACTGAAAATTAAGAAAAGTGGAAGTGGAAGTTGAAGTGAAAATTAAGAAAAGTGGAATCAAAAGTGGAAGTGGAAGTGGAAGTAGAAGTGAAAATTAAGAAAAGTGGAATCAAATGTGGAAGTGGAAGTGATAATTAAGAAAAGTGGAATCAAAAGTGGAAGTGGAAGTAGAAGTGAAAATTAAGAAAAGTGGAAACAAAAGTGAAAGTGGAAGTGGAAGTAGAAGTGAAAATTAAGAAAAGTGGAATCAAAAGTGAAAGTGGAAGTTAAAGTAGAAGTGAAAATTAAGAAAAGTGGAAGTGGAGGTGGAAGTGGAAGTCGAAAACGAAATCAAAGTGAAGTGAAATTACATAATCGACCCCCTGAAAGAATTTTGGTGCACCAACTACCCTAAGTAAAAAATTTCTACATTCAAATAACTTCAGACTTATTATTTTCCACAAGATTTTATATCCGTGAAGTTATTTAAATGTAGAAATTTTTTATTTGGGGTAGCTGGTGCACCAAAATTCTTTAAGTGTAGTAAGTTATCAAAAGTCTATTAGTCTTTAAGATGGAAGATGAAAAAATAAGATGCTTATTTTGATAACTTACTACCAATGTATCTTACAACAAGATGCTTCTTTTTGCAGTGTGTACTGATATCCTTTCGATTGAACTTCATTAAAGGTGTGTTCGATAAATCGTTGACACGGAGAATTCTAACTCTTTGATAATGTCGAATGCTTAGACAACTTAATTTTCCAAAATGCTTCGGAGGTTTGTAACTTCTCAACGTTAACAAGACCCAACTCTACTTGAATATAGCATCGAGAATTCTCGAATCTCTCAAGCTAACTTTGCTGAGAATTGTACTCATGTAGGATCTCGTGCATCTAAACTGAGTGTGGAATGTCGTTATGAACCTCTGCTATGTACCATCAACCGTTTTGACCTCTATTTTCCCCAAATTTACTGCTTTCAAGCAAATCTCATATTTCTATATCGCTCTACGAATAACTCCAATACCATGCCTCTATATAAGTCCGCCTTCCCTTATACAAAATCACATACTTAAAAAAAATATAAATAGAAATATAATTTTTACTTTGCTAATAATTATTTATCAGAGCCCAAAAATGTTTAACAAACTAAATTTAATAAATAATTAGAATTATAAATTATATTTTGCAAAATAAATTTATACAAATATTCTAGAATTCAGAACGTATTTGCCAGTTTTGCAAATATATTCAAAGACGTGTACTAAAAATTTCCACTTGATATAGTATAAAGCTTTCTGATTAAATTAAAAACTTTTAAAATTCTAACTAAGCTAAAAGACTTGTTTGTATTTAATCAGTACAAAGTAAACCATTTTCTGATGAAGTAAACATTCAGATCTTCAGATCTACATGGAATTATATATATATACGTACTTTATGAAAGTACAAATATTGTGTTAAATATACAATCCATAGAATTATCTTTTTTGCAGAATTTCTTTAAAATTCAAATAACATGAAAATAAAATATGGGAAGAAATTATTTCCTCGGTAAAAAGTTGGGATTTATCGATCGGAATTGTTGTTTACCGATGGCTGAGAACTTAGTGAGTGAAGTAATAAAAATTCAGCAACAACAGATTACCCTTCCGTTTACTCGAAACGACTAATCAGTAGCTTAGCACCGCGATGCGCCGTTCCAAGCGTTGCGAACGCGTTGGAGATGATGAATGAGGGATTATTTCCAACCGGGAAAAAGCCTTTGCCTCGCCCGCAAACTTTGCGATAAATTTCAAGTTTCTTAAAACAATAAGCTACGGTATCGCAACAAACTCCATATACGAGAGAAATGCGTCAGCTCTGGTAATCGATTATTAACGAATACGAAAGTTAAAGGCTGAAACTTTTTATACGAGAGAAAGAGAGTTTTATTTGCAAACCGATGGGATAGGACAAGCAACAAGGAATAAATTAGAGACTCGTAGTGGTTAGTGCGATAGGTCCTTAGTTTCATTTATTTCATAAGATTGCATTAAGTCTAAATTCTAAAGATTAATTGTATCGGCGTCATGGCAAGTTGAAAAAAATGAAGCGTTTAATTTCAACTACCTTTGAATAATTAGAATTTAAATTCAAACTACTGCCTTTAATAGTTGTTCCCTGACTCTCGAAGAGATCGTTATCGCATGTTTTATTGCCTTTGGATGGTATTCAATCTTGAAAATAATTCTAAAAAACGACGGCACTGTTTTCGATTAAAAAATGTCAAACTTATAACAATATGCGGTATGTTTGTAAAATTTAATATCACGAAAGTTGAAAATACCCCAAAGACAATTATTGGACATATTGAGAGAAGTGAATTTGGGAAGCAAGTGAGTTGAATGAATAAGCAGTGTGCGCGCCGAGTTGCAGAGAAGAGTAAATGTGTAAGTGTGTGAAGACTGGATACAAAATCAAGCTCCGCGGCAAGGAAGTTCAAGGAACATGTGATTCGCTGTTGCTAATCTGCATGCTGAGTTGAGAACGTGACGCCATTGAATATTTAAGACGACCGTAGGAACACCCGCGCTAACCTACCCCCTCTGCCCCTCTCTATACTTCGCTTCTCGTAAGAGGCAAGCCTCGAGACTTCCTGGTTTTCATATGCAAATGGCTCTGCGAAGCCTGTTCGAGTCGCGTTCTCTCGCCATGTGTTGCATGCGTGACTCTTCGGCAGACTGGGTTTCACTAAAAATAAGCACGTCGTTTAAAACATGCTTTCCATGACTGAGAAACCAATGGTGATGTTCTTTATCCTACATTAATGTTCCAAATTTCAGAAATATTGTTATTATAAAACACCTTTTCTTAAATTTTCAGTGATAGCCGCATTTTTGTCAAATTTCTTACAAATTGTAAATCTTTAAAACCAGTTTTTTATTGACAGAAAACCTAAAGGGATTAAAACATTGCAAAATGATACTGCTTTCTTGGATCATTCTAGAAATTGATCCAAAAAGCGGTATCATTATGCAACGTTTTGATCCCTTTATGTTTTCTGTGTTACTGTATTTACATTACTTACTTGCACTTCAAAATGAACACACACTGAAAAAATCTTGGGCGACTTACAATCCCAAACGTGAGAAATAAACAAACCCTTTGTTTGGTGGTGCTACATTGTAAAATAAGCTTGTCTGTATTTTAAATTGAATACTTTCATCTGACATAATTATTTAATTGTAAATCAACGAAATAAAAATTATTTTGTTTACCAAACTCAGTAGAAAGTATCAATTATTTGTCAGATATAAATGTACAAGTTGACCCAACCCAGTTTTTGAAAATTATGAGACAATTTTTGAAAAGGAAAACTCTTTCCAAGAAAGTTGAAAATGCAAAATTGAAAAGATGAGAAGTAAAAATAATAGTTAGATACTAAATCTTTCAAGGGACTGCGATCAGGTGTTTGCAAGTGTTATGTAAAGTTTCGCAATACTTTTTACGCAGTTAGTAGCTCGTATTTTTATAGTCGCACAATGCATACCAGAGAATATGTGTGAGGGAAACTTATGGGACTATATAGCATCGTTAAGAACACCTTATGAGCTATTCGTCTCTGCTTTTCTTGGTGCATGTTAAAAGTAAATTGTCTATTTTCTTTTATCCATCAGATAGTCCATTTTTAGTTGCGACTGGCGTCTGCCTCAGAAATCGGGTCAATCGTTTCCATGGAGCCGACAAGAAAATCGTTTCCTTCAAACTTTTCCCCTTATTTTGTACTTAGCGAATCGGACCATTGAAAGTTATATAGAATTATCTATTATTCCAACTATTTCTCTCAAGTCAGCTTATATAAAAAATTATTTCTCTATCACTGTTTATTGTTTCGAGAAACTACGGAGAAATAAAAGTAAAGAATCATCGTATCAATAGGATTAAACTTAGCATTTTTATTATACAATCTGTATTGAAAATGTTTTTAAAATCGATACAAAGAATGCTTTTTCAATAGGTATATGAAAGTATTTCCACAGGATATTAAAATCTATAAAATGTTATAAAAATTGAAACAGAAATTTTATAATCAATTGGTATTAAATTATCCATAAAGATGTTAATATCATAGAAAAGTTGTTTATACAAAAATGTACGTTTTCTAAATGCCTTTTTTCTTTGATAATAAAATTAAAATATTCCATTTTTCATATGGACTCCTTAGTTAATGTTGTAAAGAAAAGTAATAATGAGAAAAATGAAAGAAGTCAGAGGTGGAAATGATATTTTGAACTGTTTATATGTCTTAAAAGGGAAGAAACAAGAATCTCCACTAAGTTAGTGGATTTGTACGAGAAAGGGAAAGAAAAAAGTCTCTAATCATCGGTCTCTGTGGTGGAAGGAGATTCGCTAAGGGCAGGATGTCAGAGAGCAACAACGGAAACTTATTAAATATTTTCAGCGTGTTTCATTTCGTTATGACTCGTATAGAACCTGCATTCTTTAGAGCTACGCTAAAGCGGTATTTCAGACAGCAGTGCTTTCTTTTCGCCATCTCCATTGTCTTTTGACCCGTTAATGTTAAACCTTCATATTTTTTCATTTCCCGAGAAACTTTTATATCTCATTTTTGAAGACGAAAACATTTGTTTAAGTAATGGCGAATTAAAAGTACCATTTTCTAAGAATTTACAATATATTTAGTTCCAAAGAGCATTTCTTTTAACAAAATTAAAAAAATAAGAATTTCTGTTTTCTTTTTTCAAATTGCTCAATTTTATAATTTAAAAAAATTGTTGACTGTAATTGCCATTCTTTACTGTTTCTACAACAAAATTTCAGTCAAAATTTTATTGACAATTAGTTATTTTTAACTAATTCGAATTTAGAGAGAGTATGTTAATTTTTTCTTTTTTCTTCTGAAGAGAAAATGCATTTAAGAAGTTTGAATAAATGGGTGAATTTATGAGTTAGATAAAGTCACTTAAAGTAAATTAAGGATGAAATGAGGTATAAAAAAAATGTGGGTACGATGACACGGACGATAAGATTCCAAGTCTGCCATTGAGGTTGGCATTTCATATCTTGGGATGCTGTGATCTGGACCTTCTGATTTATCTTCCAATATTTGAGTGCGGAGCTTTTCAATCAAGACTTGAGTTTGCACAACAGCCCGCGGCTTTCACTCGATTCAATGGCGAATGCCGATGCAGTACAGACGGAAGCAGAAACCTAACTGTTTCAGACTTCCTTCCTCTTATGATTTCTATTATAAACCCCTTCGATATCAAACTCACTTTATGTTTCGCAACCAATTTCCAGAGGCATATAGCCATCTGCATTTCTAAATTTTTTTCTCTTGTTTTTCAATACTAATACCCAATGGGAAATCCACAATTGACGCGGTACTGAGCCAGTACTGGCCATTGCTGAATGGGTCTGGCACTGTACCGTATGCCATTACTGGCGCAATGCTGGCCTAGCCTTGGGATGATAACGATGTTCAGTACTGGCTGTCGGTACTGGCGAAGTACTGTAATTCGGTACTGTCAAAATACGGAAATACGATATTGGGGAACGGATAAAATCTAGGAAAACCTCGACTAGTAAACGCTGGTAGTAAATTAACACTCATTAGAAAACAAATTTACTTTTTAGTTAAATAATTTTTTATTTTCCAAAATGATTGAAAATAAACAAATATTTTTATAAACTTTCTTAGTTTAGGATTAAGTAATAATAATTTGCTTCATAAGAACAATTTTTAGAAACTATTATATATAAACATTGCTCATAGTAAACGAAACAAAAAATAATCAAATCAAATCAAAATACTTATAAAAAATTATTATAAAATTTCCTAGTTTAGGATAATACAATAAAAATTTACTTCACAAAAACAAGTTTTAGAGACTAATAATAAGTGAACATTGCTCATAGCAAATGAAACAAAAAAATAAGCAAATCTTTGTGAGCACAACTCTGCAGTGCGTAATGAACATTATTTGAAAATGCTTAAAAAGATATTTTAAATAATAAAAACTTTTATAAACTTTCTTACTTTGGGACAAATTAAAGTTATAGTATTTCATAAGAACACGTTGTAAGAAACTATTATTAATAAACTTTGCGTTTAATAAAGAAAACAAAAAAATAAGCAAATTTTTGTGATCACAATAAAAATTATTGCAAAATGCTTATAAGATATCTTAAACAATCAAAAATTATAAAAACTCGCGAAGTAAAATTAAATTACAATAAAAATACTGGTTGTAAAAGACTTTGTCTACTTTTGAGTAAAATTCTTCAAATTTTTGGACTTTTTCTCTAGATTTCTTTGGTCTCTTACACGACGTCTACCATCTCTATCAGGAGCACCTGAAAGCCATCTACTTACAGCAGACATTATTTCACTACTCTTCTTATTCGGCATTTTATTTGCAAACACGTCTGAAATAAAAAAAATTTTATTAATTAATTTAACATGTAAAGTGCTATAAAATTATTTTAAATTTACAGTGGGAAAAACAAATTGTAATATGTACCTATAAAACATTTACATGTTTCTGTAGTTGAAAAATTTTCCTTGCTGATTCCGTGCGTTTCCTTACCGTACCCAGAATATAGAAGTTGAACGCTTGTTGTCATAATTTTGGGAATGATATCTGCTACATTGTCTGAAATTTTTTCACGAGAAGTGTAGATTGTCATCATTCTTATCTAAAAGAAGAAGTAAATTGCAAATATGTCATATAGAAAACAAATGAAATAATTAAACATTTAAAATTTGAATTCTTACAATCTTCATTCGCAAATCTTCATCAGTTTTCAAATCACTATCAAATTTCTGGAATTCAATTAAATTAGTCTTTGGAAGACCAGATACATTTCCAAGAGCCATCACCCTCTCGATATCTTGACAACCATTAATTTTTAATATCAATTCTCTTATTAGTTTGGATTCATCTATAATCCGGTGTTCCACACTACGTTTCGCAGATTCTATACGAGCACTGAGTATAGCAATTGTATCTGGAAAGTAAAGAAATATAGTATGTATAATTATGTTCTATAAGATCTATGCTCATTTTCAAAATTTGTGGAATATGCACAAAAATTTTTTTAAAAAATCACCTTTTTCGCCACATCTTTCACACGTATATGACTTTTTCTCTGCAATTAATTACAATTAAAATTAGTATAAACATACAGGTAATATTTGATATAAATAAAATTAATATAACTATTAAATTTAACTAAAAATTTTACTTTGAACATTTTGTTTTCTTTCTTTGTTATCTGGCCTTTCACTTTTTAACGAACATAAAAAAACATAAAATCAATGTTTTTTAATGCAGAATTTTATCAGATAAACCAAAATAATAGAAAATTGAACGTCGACGCAACTTAATTTATCTTCTTTTTTATTGTATTTTCTTATATCTTGATTGTCTAATTAGATTTGAAAAACTCCATGTAAATTAATTTAAAATTAAAAACAAAAAAGGTGGAAGTGCAATTCATTTTGAAATAATTAATAAATTAAGTTAATACTAGCCTTAATTAAAATAATTAAGTAGGTTTGTTTTTGACACTTTTATATAAAAACTCACGTTTTTTAGATACTCCACTTTTTAATCTGTTTCTGTCACGTAAAGGAGGCGATATTTTAGCAGGTTGTTGATCTTTAATATCTCTTTTTGACAGTGAATCTGGTTTTGGTTTCTTTAAGGGTGGAGATCCAAAAACTGAGTTTTCATCAGAATTTTCATTTTCGCTTTTACCTGTAAAAATAGAGATTATATGAAGAGTCTATTTCGAATTAAATGCTTCTCTCTTGCAATTGAAATCTAAAACTTTATTTTGAATTAAATCATAAAAAAGTTTAGCTTTAAACTCACGTTTCTGAGATACTGTAGTTTTTAAACTATTTCCGTCATTTGATGATGAAGAAATATTAAAAGATTGTCGACTGTCCAAAGTTTTGTTTAAGGGTGAAACTGTTTTCTTTTTTGGAGTTGGACATTCATCAAATGAATTTTCCCCAGAATGTACATTTCTTCTAAAACTTGTAATTAGAATAAATAGAGATTAAAAATTATATCATTATGTTTTTCTTGTTACTAAAACTTCAGATTTCGACAAAATAATTAAACAATTTGGTTTTAAACTTACGTTTTTTAGACACTGTAGTCTTTATACGATTTTCATCATTTGAAGATGAAGATATATTAAGAGGTAATGTATCGTTAACATTCATTTGTAATAGTGATACCGTTTTACGCTTTTTTGGACGTCGAGATTCAGTTACTGAAATTTTAAATTTCTTAGATGTTGTGGATCCCTTTTCTTCATTTGATGATACAGATGTATTAAACAGTTCTCGATTCTTCATTTTTCTTTTGGATAGTGAAAGGTGTTTTTTCGAAAGTAGAGATTCAACAAATGAATTTTTGTCAGAATTCGTATTGAAGCTTTTATCAGAATTCGTATTGAAGCTTTTATCAGAATTCGTTTTGAAGCTTTTATCAGAATTCGTTTTGAAGCATTTATCAGAATTCGTATTGAAGCCTTTATCTGAAAGAATTAAATTTATTATCTATTAACACATATTTTTAATAAATGAAATTTGAAAACATGATTAATGCAACTATGATTAAAAAAAAATATAAAACAGTTGGATAAAATGCAAATTAATTAACTGGACAACAGATATACACATACCTCCATTATTCAATTGAGCACTTCCATTGTCATGATCACTCCAATCATCAATAGCCTTTAAATTTTTAGATATTTTTGAAGGGGACAATAATACAGGATCTCCTTCTCCGTCAGAAGAATTATTCTCATCAATGTTACTCGATTGAATAATATTATCATTGAATGCTCTTTCCATCCTCCGTTTTCCTTGATCATAATTTTCTGGAAAATTAAAAGAAATGTCAATTTGTGGTGAATTTTACGTATTCTATTATTATAATTTGTTATCAAATAAATAATTTACTATGTGCTTACCAGCTTCTTTTAGAACTTTAATTTCATACTCCTGCCACTGATATAAAGGTTTTGAACCATTTTTGAACATTAGTTCAACCTTATGATATCCTGATCGAGGTGGATACAAGCAGTATGCATCATTATTTTCTAACCGTATCCAAGATACGGGGACAACTTCAACAAATTTTTTCCCTTTTTTATTTTCTTTCGTAAATAATATTACGGCGTGAGTTGTTTTCGAAAGAAATTTTCGTTTTTTTCCTTCTTCCATTCTTTATAAAACAAAAAAATTAACTTACTTTTTGTTATCAACATAAATTAAAAGAAATATAATAATTGTAACAATTTTTCTGTGTTCTTAATATTACATTTTATAAAAAAATAGATTAGTAAAAATTTGGGTTATTTAATTGTTGTAAAGATAGTGACTGCAAAAGTATTATTTTCATTTTCAAACAAAACACATTTTCTTTTAATATTTTCGAGGTGGATGGTGGTCTCCCTTCTTGATTTTTTCCCCAATTTCATTATGCCAACTTTCTTCGACTCGCAAGGATATTTAAAGACATCTGTGATTGTTTTATACAGAAGCCCGTACAGAACAACAATACCTGCCACTTTTCTAATATTTGTTATTTCGAAGACTTGGGAACAATTTAAATACACAATATTATCCGGCTTTGAAGAGGTGAGCTTTACTCCACGTAGAATTACGCTTTCCAACTCGAAGTTGTCCATATTAGACTTAGGATTTATTATAATATCTTTGATGCGACGAACTTTTTTCTTTTGCGCTAGTTCTGGACAAGATTTTTGTTCAGATATCCGTCGAACTAGTTGTCCAACAGGGTTACTTCGTCCTTTTATCATCCTTTTAATTTTCCCAAGCTCGTTTTCGAATGGAAATGCTGAAAAATATGGTAAAGCCATGTTCATATGAGTGACATCATCCGCCACATGTATTAAGTTATGATTATTTATAACTTGGGAATCTGCTCCATAAAAACTGGGAAGAAGTTCAAAGAATGTCTTCAACAGATTTTGAGCAAAGCGGACTTTTTCTACGGCTAATTCCGGGTCACATAAGATCCTGCAGGCGACTACCAAAAGAAGAAAATGCCGATATAAATTTTTTGGCACAATTTCATGAAGAGCAATCGGACCTACATAGGGTAGAAAGAATCCAAGCTGTATGGCTTTCCAGTATCCAAAATTCTCAATTTTAAATTCTTTTCTTTGGAACTCGCATGGTATACACTGTAGAAGATTGTCTAAATATGCAATTAATTTCTTCTTTCCGCTCCGACTTGTAAGATTTATGAAGAACTTGGCCTAAAATAGGCCAAAATTGTTGTGTAGACTGATTATAAATTGGTAGTCCATCAACGTTAAACAGTAAACATATTTCTTCTTCAGTGTATTTCTGTCCAATCGTGCTTTTCAATCCCTCTTCTAGTCCGAAATAAACGAATTTTCCAAATGTGCCCTTTGAAGTCTTCATATCTTTTATCATTTTATTTGATTTAGTTTGTAATAATGTGGCAGCCGATTTTGGCAATTCTGGATGATCGTCTTTCAATATTTCTAAAAGAGCTTCAATTGATTGCACCGTGAGATTGGTTCTGAAATTTGCTGTCCACGAATGTGATTTCTGACGAAGTTGTAAATCCTGTACGTTAATGTTTTCATCTTCTGGTAATTCAGCGCTGTTTGATGAATCCAA
>JUFY01027873.1:0-24104 GCA_001855655.1 Leptopilina clavipes | reverse complement strand
AAATATTATTTACAAAAAAAAAAATTATATAAATTTTTTTTATATAGTTTAAATAATTTTTTGAAATTATTATTGTATTTATTTTTTATGTGAAAAAAATTAATTTTTGAATTGTCTTTCGAGTTAAATTTATATATAGTTTTAGTTATTTCAAATATGTATTATTGTAATTGTAATTATTATAATTTTTAATTACCCTGAGTTAGAATATCCGATGTAAGTGCGACAATAATTTTTAATTGCATCATTTTAACATTATTTGCATAACAAGTATAATTTCCTTCTTCATCTTGTGAAACATCTATTAATAAATAATATAAGAAAATTATTTAAATATTTATACTTACTTAATTGTTATTAATAAAGTAGGAAAATTATTAAAATATTTAGATTCAATGAATTATTATTAACAAAGTGCAAAAAGTATGAAAATATTTTAAAATTAATTAATTATTATCAATAAAAAACAAAAAATTATGAAAATATTTGTTAAATAATAAATTATAGTTACAATTTTCACTAATAATTAATTATAATTTTTTTCTTGTAATTTCGAAAAATTTCTCGTATTTTGCTATTATTTTAATTTCTTAATTTTTTATGAGAAATTTTTTAAGGACAATAATATTAATTATTACCTTTTAGATAAAGTGTGGAGAAAGTATCAATAAATACTCGCGGTTCTGGATCCTTTTTACGAAAAGAATGTCCTTTTCCTTTTTCCAAAAGAAATCCGTCTTTTCTCCAAATTACTTGTGTTTCTAATGTTGACCTAATGCAATAATAATAATTTATATTTTTTATAACAATTAAAAATTCTTGTTAAAAATACTAATTTTAAAAAAAAATTAATTACATACTGTAAAAATAAAAAATTTAATATGTAAATTTTTATTGTAAGTTTCATTTTAAATCATTTTTCACATAAGATAAATTAAATATAATTGTTTAATTATAAATTATTATACTCAGGACAAGATATTGATAAATGAGCTCCTTCGGTCAAAACATATTTTTTCTTGTATTTAAATTTATGTTGTTTAATTTTTTTCACTTTTTTACATTTCTTGCATTTTTTCTCCAAAATAAATTCAGGTAAATATCTCGTCGCACTAATAATTCCAGGATACTCATTTAATGCAATTGATCTAAAAAAAAAATGTTTATTCATTCATTAAAAAAAATAATTAATTTCTTTTTCCTTTTGTAATTATATTTTAATTATTTTTTATTTTTGCTGAATTAAAAAAAAACTGTTTAAAATATTTTTCACCTGCAAGACAATAATGGAGATGATCGAAAAAATATTATTAGAGTTTCATTCGAATCCTTTGGAATTGTCTGGAATAAATTAATTTTCAAATTAAAAAGGAACGTTTTTTTTTAATTGAAAAATATTTTTATTTTAAAAATATTAATTTTTTTTAAGAAAGCAAATATTATAATTTTTCTTAATAAAGAAAATATTAATTTTTTTATTAAAAAAAACAAAAAAATGAACTTGTTTATTTTTTAATTAAAAAATAATTTTTTCATATTAAAAATTAATTTTTCACTTCATTAATTTTTGTCTTTATTCTGCAAAAGCCTTTGCTGACTTTATATCCTTTTCCAAATTTACAATTTTCACAAGGACTCCAAGGACCCCATTCTGAAATTAATTCCATTGTAATTCCTGCTTTTCTTATTAATAATATTTCTTTCATTTTTGAAATCTATATGTAATTTAAAAAATATTTATTATTATTAAAAAAAATGTAATAACTAAAAGTAATTTTTTACTTAAAGAGAAAAAAAATTCTACTTACTGTAAAACGCATTGTAACTGGAGCCAAATAAATTTCTTGATATTTTTGCCAATCTGATAAATTTCCTCTTGGCAAATTTTCAGTCGATTTATATTCATAAACAGCTGGAATAATTATTTTTATATTTATTTTCTTCTAATAATCATTTTTAAATTATTTATTAATTTTAAATAATATAAATAATTTCAAATTATTAATAATAATACCTTCTAGTTTATAATTAAATTTTTGGTCTACTTCCTGCCCTTGTGTACCATGACAACGATAAATTCCAGAATCGTTTTGACTGAAATTTTTAATTATTAAATTTAATTGAGGACTGACGTGAATTCTATTTAATGACATATTATTATTCATTCCAATATCAACTTCCTTCTCCTCTAAAGATCGATATCGATCTTGTATGTACCAAATTTTTGGTTGCTGATTAAATTTTTCACCACTGAAAATGAGAAAAATTTTTTAATTTATAAACAATATTTTATTAAAAACAATAATTATTAATTTAGAAAAAAAAATTTGTTATCTTACCAAAAATGACAGTCGAGTTTAATTGTCGTATTCAATTCACTATCAACTAATAAATATTCGTCAGCTTCTTCAGAATTTATTAGTCTATCTTTTTCTCTACAATATTCTCTAATTTCTTCATTATCCACAGAAATTGTATTTCCAATTTTCATCATGAAAATAAATAATATCGTCCAACTGATATTTTTCCTGAATGAATAATAATAATTTACTTTCAAAAAATTTTTTTGCCTATAATCTACATTTATATTTATTTCGTATTTAATAATAATTAATTATAAATTTAATTTAATATTTTATTTGAAAAATATTTCAAATATTGAAACATCAATATTTGAATATTCCCGCCCGGAAGTGATTGGAACGACCATGGTTTTGTTAAAAATTAATTCATAATAAAATGAAAAAGAATTATAAACTACGAACGTTGGGAAATATTTTCATTAATATTTATTAGCAGTGATAAATTTTATTTTATTCTCTTTATGTGATTTTCAGATATTTTATTGCATTAAAAAATACTTTTATTACCGGAAGTGACAATATTCGTAGTTTCAAGCGGGACGCACGCTATGGCGTTTTGTCGATTCCCAGCATGCATCAGTCAATTTCAACATGGCGGACACGATTGAAAGTAAGTGAGATTCTTATAATTTACGAAACAATTAACTCATGAAAATTTGAAAGAAAGTGCATAATTCAATATTATTTGAAAATAAAACATCGTGACGCGTTCGACATTTATTTTGTTTATTATTTTCGTGTTTAATTAAGCTTACAGTTGCATTTTGAATTTACCTTGAGTGGCTGGGGTTTAAAATTTCAAAAATGAACAATGTAGAATTCAAGCGGGACAAGATGCATTTTAACACATTAAATTGTTTTCCAAGCATTATTTTCATTGAATAATTCATTTTGTCATTGATACAAATTTATCCGAATCTTTCAACTATTCACGTTATTATTGTGTAAACACAAGAAGGACTGTGAAGCTATACCCTAGAATTCCGTCAAAAAAAGTTTGGTTATGTTTTGCTCTAACATTCCAGTACAATACCGAATGTCGGAGTCGTGAAGTGCTCTTACCTAATTATTTCTAATTCATCCTCTATTTATGTGAATTTGAACAATTATGGATTGTACGTATTTTTTTATGAATTATTTTCCACTCGTAAAATTGAAAATTTGACAAAAAAAATTCGAAGGACAGTTTTAGTTGTGTTTATTTTTAACAAAAAATATTGATTGAATTAATTTTTTTTTTGTAATTTACTTCTTAATCGGGGAAGGAAAAAATGTCCCTTTGTGTTTTATTTTTAATAATTGGGAAAAAATTTGTCTATTTAGATGAATCAGCCGAGACTTTGCTGTCCATTAAGAATGGAGGTTATCCCACGGTGGATCAAATTAAAACAGAGGTTGCCGACGATTTAATGGAAATAGAAGAACATCAAATATCGGCAAATTCTTTAGATTCAAGTATGGAAACAGATGACAACGAACCAATGACAGAATTTGGTCCAGCTGCATTGGGATTACAACGTGTTGGCTCACAACCTCCACGTAAACCAAAACCACCAACACAGCCAATTCAAGTTTTAAATCGTCGTGGCATGCCAGCGAGAATAAGAAAAAAGAATAAACTCTTTTACGATGATATTTTGGTCAATCATCCTCATCATAGGTAAATAGTTTATCATAAAAATTTCTCCATTCTTTTTCATTCATTTTATTTAGTAAACAATAGGCCATATTTTTACAGGATAAAGAAGGAACCGGGGACAATGGACGTGAAACCATCACCGAAAAAATTGCCACGTCCATCGCCAGCTAAGAAACAACTGCGATTAAGTGATACGAAAAAAGTCGTCACTGTGGTGAAGGAACCATCATATCAAACGCCAATGAAGGTCGAAAAGGATATTGATAAATCAATGCAACCATCGTCACCAGACAGAAGAATTGGTCAAAAAATTGGAATGAGACTGAGGAATCTTTTAAAATTACCAAAGGCGCACAAATGGGTCTGTTACGAATGGTTCTACAGCAACATTGACAAGTGAGAAAAATTTTCTAATCAATATTTAAAATACTGTCGGGCAATTTATTAATTTCTCTATTCGTTTTAATTTCAGAACACTATTCGATGGTGATAATGATTTTATGATTTGCCTGAAGGAATCATTTCCACAACTAAAAACACGTAAATTAACAAGAGTTGAGTGGTGTAAAATTCGACGAATGATGGGAAAGCCGAGACGTTGTTCGCAATCATTTTTCGAGGAAGAGAGACGTGAACTTGAGAGAAAACGACAAAAAATTCGCATGCTCCAACAAAGAAAATGTACTGACATTCATGTTTTCAAAGATCTACCACCCGAGGTTCCAATGCAACTTGTCATTGGAACAAAAGTAACAGCCCGACTACGTAAACCACAAGATGGATTATTTACTGGCAGTATTGACGCTGTTGATACAAGTAACAATACTTATAGAATTACATTTGAACGTGCCGGACTTGGTACGCACAGTGTACCCGATTATGAAGTTTTGGTGAGTAATTCTTTCTTAATTTTCAATTATTCAAACAATAAAAAAGACAAAATCTTTAATAAAAATGTTCCAAATAAATTATTTATTTCACTTTTTCAGGCTAATGAGGAGCCAGAAACAATAAGCGTAGCATCATTTACACATAAATTTAGACCCAGACATGTTCAATATGTGCCTTCGCCTGCTTATATGTCGAAATTAAATTCCCCACGATTGAATCACGATCCATTGATATCGAATGCATTGATACCGAAAAAATCACACATGGGCGGAACAATGAATGGATATCCCGTGAAACTACTCGAAAGCATGGTGAGAGTTAATAAAATACTGGTCGATAAGAAGGTGAAGGTGCAAAAATTAAAGGAAATGAATACGGACGTTGAAATGAGAAGATCACTCGGTGAACCATTGCCCGCTGACTTCGAAAGGAAATATGCAGGGTAAATATTGCCAAAAAAAATTGTTCAATTTAAAACAAAACAAAAAAACACTGTAGTCCCTGTAAGAGATGAAATTAATATTATGTTAATAAAAATGAAAATTTTTTTCAGAATTGTCGTGGAATTGGAGAGAATGAACTTGGCACTTCAAGAGTTTTTAAACGAAGTTCAGGAAATGTGTGTGGCTATTGCGCCGGAACCAAGTGTCGCAGCTATGCTGGCTCCTTCGCATCTCAGAGAAAAATGCAGACAAGAAGCCGCTGAAATGGTGGCGAAAAATAATATGCTCAACGATAAGGAACCGAACAATATGAGCCAACTTGTTACTGATTTGACAGCATTGATACTTCAGGTTAAGGTAAGTTTTAACTTTCATTTACTAATAAATTTTATAATTTATTATATTAATCAAATTGGAATAATTTCGATTTCTTTTTCGCAAAGAATTTGCTTGAAATTTGTGCTAATCTCTCGTTTTTGTTGGTTTTTTTTCCAGTGTCTATCGGATTCTGATAAAAATGCCTACGAATTGCAAGTACTTCAAGGCACAATGGAGCAAGTCAAGACGAAATTGAGTCCTCAAAATCAGCAAGTATTTCAAAATTGCGTCGAAGTTCATATGCAACACATACAACTCGGTTTGGGTCAATTGGGCACATTGACGCCATTCATCACGCAAAAAATTTAGCACTGAAAATTCCAGGTTTCTTTTTTTTCTCTTTGTTCTTCATCCCCTAAGTACAAGATTTTGATCTATTAAATAATCAATCGATAAAACAATTTATATTAAAAATTTAAAATAGTTCAAATCTCGAGAATAATAGTTAAAAAGAAATTTATACGATTTCAGATTTTTGAATAATATATTATATAAAAATAATTGGATTTTTTTCAGATTTTTTTTTTTCGTTTGCAATTGATACTTTTTGAAAAAGGTATCGAAGAGACATGTAAATGTTGACCCTGGAGAAAGAGGTCATTTTTTTCGTATTTAATACAAAATATTAGTGTAAAGAATAATTCGTCTAAATAATACTTTCTATTATTAATAGAATCTTAAGTATAAAAGTATATTGTTTTGTATATATATTAAAGTGAAAAAAAACGTTTGAGGAACTGTTTACATGACTCGAACATTAGAAAAAAAAAATAATGAATAATCATGTTCAAGATATGTCTTTTTTTCAAGAATTATGTAACATTCCGATAATGGTTAATTTTCAAAGATTTCTATATATTAACAGTAAATAATGAGAATTAAAAAATATTTTTATGTATTTCAATATAAAATGATGGGCTATTATTACTTGTTTTTATATTTTTCTGCAAACAACGAAAGAAAAACAATTATTATTGATTTATTTTTTATTTTTAAGAAGAAATGTTTATATTTATATTATGTGTAGAATAAATTATTATAAAAATTTTATTTCGGAAAATAATTTTTCTGACAATTTAAATAAAATGTTCGCAGAAAAAAATAAAGAAAAGTCCCTCAAAATTTTTAATAAAAAAAATGAAGAAATAGTCATCTGACAATATGTACAATTGAAAATTTATCATTTTATCGAGAGAAAAAAAAATGCTTTGTAAAAATTTATTAATAGTTTTTTGTGTGTATAAATATTTGTAAATATTGTCAGTTACTATATTCTCTTGTAATATCAGTAAAATATTTTTTCAAAGTATAATTATTTATAACTTTTAATTGATGAAAAAGTTATCGAGACTAACATTATTAGTATTGTTATGGTAAATAATAAATTAAATCAATTTACTTTATTTGCGATTTATTTAAAGTTTGCCTTATTTACAAAAAAAAAACAATAATAATTGAAAGTGGAAAATAATTTTCCACAAACATAATTGAATCAATTTGAATTTTTCATTCTATTTTTAAATGAATAATCCTTTTTTAATATCCTAGGTGATAAAAAAATAAGACGCAGGTACTAAATAACAACGCAAGAATCAATTTGACGATGCATGTAAAATTATTCTTAAAAAACTAGACATCTTTTTCCCGATATTTCTCAAGTAGACAACTGAAAGTTAAAAAAAATAGAGAATAAATAAATCTTGAAATAATTGAAGTCTTCTCAAATAAATTTACAAAAATAAGGAATTTTCTTCTTTTAAACGATGTTCAACGTATTTACAATCATTTGGAATTAAAAAAAAAGAAAAAGTTGTCTACTTTCTGTTGTAAATAAACATAAATTTTATAATTAATTATAATATCAATTTTCGTAATTATATATTATAATTGTAAAAAATATTTCTAATTAAAAGGTTAAATGCCTTATACAATTAATGCAATGCATACAAATTGTTTTTTTCTATATATATATATAAATTGCATTTTCTTTACGAAATTTTGCAAAGAAGTCCAAACGAATTGTTTTACAAATAATCTTTGTATCTCGATACGAGTTTATTCTTTTCTCATTATTAAGCAATTGGAAATTTCATTTTTATTAATTAAAATTAATAGAAAATTAATAATTTTTTTCCAACACTTAAACTAATACATTCATTTTATGTTCTAAAAAAATTGTTCCGACTTCTCTTTATTTTGTTTTTACCGCATTAAAAAAGAAAAATGAATGGCACAAGTGTTAAATTTGTTTTATAAATCGATAAAAATATTGAAAAAAAAGTGAAAATTTGATTTTAAATTGTAACTTGAATTGAGAAAATGACGAAAGATCGAACTTACTTTCACAATTATGCATCGATCTCTTTTTTTTTCATTTCAATTCAACGAGTTTTAATGACATGATTCTTGATTACATCACAATAATGCATATTAGACAATGTTTTTCTACTTTTTATTTTTTTCTAGGGCCTCCATTAAAGCGTCCGCGTCTTCCGATGTTTTAACCCTTAATAAAACTGGCGTTGGTGGTGGATTTGAATCGGGCGTTGGAAGGCATACCAACATTATGCTGTTTTTATTCATACGCTTCAATGGAATACTCTCGTTTAATAATGTATTCAGTAAAATATTTCCCAATGAATTGCCAGCGCGAACGATTAATTGCATTTTATCGTTTGGTGTTGGTTTCAGGAATAATGTACCCACACCTCGATCACCAAAGTTTCCGTCTTTCTTTACAAAAACTTTGCATCTGAAAAAGGAGGAAAAATTGTGTCCTTAAAAATTGTAATCCACCTTTATGAAAAATTGCACCGAAATAGGGTGAATTTTTTTTAACATTACTTTTACTTTCGTAATTTTTACCTTTGATCGAAAATCGATCCCTCCTCTGTAACTACTTTGAATTCTGGTTTAGGCGGCTCATCCTCATCTTCCTTTTCCTCAGTTTTTGCACTCGTGTCCTCAGGTTTTGCAACTTGAGCTCCAAACGTAAAAGGTTTGCTCCTAAAAATCACAATTTCTTTTTTATTTACTTCAAAATGGACTAAATTCTATTTTTCTAATTCAATTAATCGAATCGTGAAGGTAAATAAAAAAAGAAGGAACTTACCCTCCAAAACTGAAACCAGCGCTTGACGGTGTCGATGAACTTTGACCAAAACTAAATGTGGCGCTTGGGAAAGTAACAGGTTTCGTGTCCGATTTGTCCTCTTCCTTTTCCTTTTCCTCAGCAGCGCTACTTTTTGGGAAAATTGACGAAATTGTTTTCTCCTGACCAACAGTCAATGGAGAAGATTTATTTTCCACTTTTGGCTCCATTGAGAAAATAGATTTTGTACTGCTTGTTGTTCCAAATAATGATTTCTCCGGTTTCCAAGCGCTCAATGTCGATGCACTTGCATTGCCAAAAATGGAATTTTCAATTTTCTTTTCCGTTGTTTCTTGAACGTTATCAGGAATTGTGATTTTTTTTTCAACAACAATTTCATCGGCGATATTTGATTCCTTTTTCGCCTCCTGACCATGTTTTGATTCAATTGCCTGTAAGTGTTTCTCGTAATCACGAAATATTGGCGTTAGAATACAAAATGGATTAGTGTCGACATGTTTTTTGATCCATTGTGTTACACTTTCATTCAAACCTTTCAATTTTGCGTAATACTCTGAAGATTTTTCGTCCGTTGTAACGTTACTCGATTTTTCCTTGTCGTCACTTGTTTTTAATGGATTTTGCTTAAGGGTGGGCAATTTCGCCGTAGTGCAAAGTCCATTTTCAGGAATTGTACCATTAGTGGTGGAAATTTTTGTCGTTTGTGGATTATTACTATTCGTCGGGACATTTGTGCTTGTTGTCGGTTTTATATTTGCTAAGAAACTAAAAGGCGACGGTGATGCTGCCGCTGTGCTTGTTGTTGTTGTTGTTGTTTTGAATCCTGCGAACGAACCGAATGCACTTTTTGCCGCGCCCTAAATTAAAAACAGAAATAAATCATTATTGAACATTTTCAAAAACTAACGAAATAGAAAAAAAATCCGTTTTTCACAGTTAAAAGAAAAAAGGTTTCTTGGAATTAAACACAAAATGTAAATATTGCTTGAAATTATTTTGAACTAGAGTTACAAATTTTGTAGTAAATAACTTACATCACCACTGCTTGTAATTCTTCGCTTCGCAGTTTTTATGACCCTCTTTTCAAGGACTTCTTCCGATGCCTTGACAAAAATTCCCGCGTCTTCCTTTTTCTCCTCTGTATTCCAATTTTCGTGATTTAAATCACTAGTAGCTGTGCGTTTAGCGGCCATCACTTAAACATAAAATCTGAAAGTCGATAGGAAATTTATTTTAAAATTTAAGACACGTTAATGAGATGCTACCAAAAAATTTGACTTTTACAATTTTGAGGTTATGTTGTATGACTTTTTTCTTTTTTCACCACTTATTATTAATTACCAAATCAAATCGAATGGAGAAAATATTGTCTAATAGATGAATTTGAAATATTAAAATAAGAGTAATATTTTTGTAAATAATGGAGAAATTTTAAATAAAATTAAAAAGTAACCTTCAAACTATCAAACCTGTACGAGAGATCTGTGTATATTTCTGCTAGTCTGATTTTAAATACAGACATAGGTAGAAGTTGATATTGAAGAAAAAAGGCTAATTTCTTTATAAAAGAAGATAAAATCTGAGGAATTATATTAAATATGTATTTAAATTTGAGAAATAAAATCACGAACACCAGGCGCGCGGCCGACTATCCAGACTTTTAGAATCAAGGTAATGCGCATGCGTTATAAAATATCATCCCTGTCATTTAATTTCGATGATGGGAATGAACATGGGTTCATAGAAATATAATTTCAGAAAATTGGATTATATTTTATTTTTTAAATATTTTTTTACTGACAATAACTGATTACTGTTTTTTTGTTACAATTTCTAAAGATTTAAAATTTCCCGCGCGTAAGTATCGTAACTCATTTCGATAGTTCGATTTCAGATATCGGCCTTTCAAAATATTTGAGGTTAGAAAGAAAAAAGTTTTGTGTCGACACATAGATGTAAAGTTTGTGCGAAAAAAGTTACAAAAAACTTGTAAACAAACTTATAACTGTAAAAATTGACAATTTCGAGTGTAACAAAAGTGTACTTTGATTTTAATTCAAGTTTCAAAAGAAGAATTTGTAAATTTAAAGAACATCGATAATAGTTGTAAAGATAGACACTAGAATCGTGAGGATCGCAATTTTACACACCCTTGCCGCGCTCTTATTATATTATGGGGAAAAAATCTGCCTAGGTAAATATATATATCTTTTAATGTGTGCGTTTTCATAATGGATTGTGCAAGGACATGGTAATCCATCTTTAATAACGTTTCTAAACTTTTGGAGTACAATGGATCGACAGTGCATTGTTTTAATTTCAATTAATTTCTTTAAAGACATGTAACGAAAGAAATTATTACACTTTATATTGAATCTTGTGTTTGTGAAAATTGGGTGGGGTAAAGGGAGTTTCGGGCAACTTGGCAAATCTACATACATGCAAAGGTTCACAAGTTGGCCTTCCCCTATAGGTTAGTTGGTATTAGTTTCGATTTGTCAGCGTGTGTATGTTGAGGAACGCTGTTGTGAACTTAAATATCTAGTGAGGAGTCGTGTTTGTGCTTGTGCGCGCAGTGTATGCGGTGGAGATACGTCTTTTCGGGGGCCGCGCGGCTCCTTTACTTTTTACAATTTTCATGTCGAAAGTGTCTGTAACTACGAAGCTACTCCGCGGGAAACACATTCCGACAATCCAACGAATTATGGAGATATCGAAGTCCCTGCAGGAGGAGATTTTGTCCGTGCAAAATAAGCTGAAAAATGCTATACGCGATCATCAGGTGAGTGCGCCTTTTTACAAAACAAAAAAATAATAATAAAAATGCAATTTTCTATTTTATGTTCGTGTAAGTAAAAAAAAATATCTATTTTGCAACATTTTTATAATACCAACACGATCTTGATCTCATTCATTTGTTTCAAGTACCATTGTTATGAAGTTGCTTAGACTTGTTTTTTTACTTCACAAAACATTTTTTTTCCAATTTTATAATTTAATTAAAAGGTAAAAATATTCTAAGAGGATCTAATATAACGAGCAGTGTTGCCAAACTCGAAGAATTAGGGGGAAAGAAAAACAATTTATATTCAGAGAGGTGCATGAGATAATTAATGTTGATGCAGCAAAAAGATTCTTTGTTTTTTATACGCTGTGTTTTGTCATCAACTGCAAACTTTTTTTCAGAGATCTTTAAAAAAAATTTGATGCTGCCTTTTTATTTTGTTATATTCGGTCGACTATACGCTTATACCTGGCGAAATTAGTTGTCTATAGGTACATAGTTGAAAAGTTTTCAAGGCAAGTTCGATTTAGGAGATCACCTGCGGTCTCTCCTCGTTTGTGTTCTCTCACAGTATCCAGGAGTGTCGTCAGATTTTATTTTTATGGGATAACGGAAGCTTCCGTCCCCGAGAGTAAATTATTTATTAATTTCGTCTTAAAAAGAAACTTTCCCAACTTTTTCAAATTATTTTCAATAAAAGTTTCTTTTCTTTATTTATTTAATATAATTAATCAATTTTTCTCGTTTTAAAAAAAAATTATTTATAAGTAATTAAAATGACTTTGAAAGAAAATTATTTTGGAATTTTTATCAAATTAAGGAGAAAAGATTTTATTGTTATTTATTTTAAAATAGTTATACTTTTTCTGCGAGGAGTAATAAATTATTAAATTTATCCGCATGTTAAAATTTTATCTAACTGAAAATGCGGTTAATATTTTTTTTTTATCTAACTGTGTATACAAAACTTGTTTGTTGAAGAGAATATGATTTGAAAAAATAGTTGGGGGAAAGTTTTTATTTGGATATATTATTTTTTTATAGGAAATAATGTTCTTCAATGGAATTCTAGAATATGCAAAATCGAATAAGTTTATCAAATTTAATTTTGCTATATATTGTTCAAAAGTTAAGAAGGTTACGTGACTGTGAGCATGATGACATTGTGAACCACTTTCAACCTGAAACTCGTAATCTGTTTAAGAACTTTACTGCTGAATATCGTTATATCATTGTAATAAAAGTGTATATAACAGTTTTTCAATTAGTAACAACAATTTATCGCTGTCATCAAAGAATTTTTTTTTTTCAATTTATATATAAACTTTCTTTAACTTTTCAAATTTAATTTAATGATTGTTCCATTCATTTTTTAAATGTTTTTCTTTTTTTTTTTACAGATCTGTGTGGAAAAATTGAAAGATGATCCAGATGTGAGTATACATTAAATATTGAAAATATTTTTATATTTTCCATGTTAATTTATAATTTATACAGAATTTAAATATTAATTTAAAAATAGTAATTTTATTTTTGCACTTTGTTTCCTTTTTTAGAACTCAAACGTCTTGGATCAAATTCAACAGATTCAAATCTACATTGTTTCCCTGGGAAGGCGACAGGTGAGTTTTTGTCATAATTAAAAGTAAGAAAAGAAAAAAAAATTGAAAAATGAGAGAAGAATTCTTTGATCAAATATGGAAAAGTTATTGTATAGGTTATCGAATCGCTTATTAAGTTATTTTTATCATTGGAAAAAACTTTTTCTAAGAACATCACGAAAGTTTGTCCTAACTTTCCTTAATTGTATATTGAAACGTGATATACATAATTATAATTTTGTTGGTTTTTTTGTAGAGTTTTTTTGCATGCAGAGGCGCATTTGTTATTTAATTTCAATTCCGGAGTCTTCGCGTACCATTAATATAAAAGTAACAAGGTCAAGCACGCGTTGCATATTTACCTGGATAATTCAGAAAACATTGATGCCGACTTTAAAATTTAGATCCTCTCTAAATATATATCTATTGTTTTATAAATAAACAATGATATAGTCCTCTAGGAGAAGGGAAAATAAAATTTCGTCAAAATTTCCATTTCTCGATTTTGTTTCTTTATTTGTGCGGCTTTTTCTTCTTCTTCTTCTTCTGAAAAAGTTTGTCGCATTTAATAAACTCGTTACCTGCAGCATGACGCTTGTCGCAAGACATTGATCGAGACGAACTTTCCGAGAGAGAGAAAGAGAGGAATTTCCCTTTTATTCCTTTTAATAGTCTCTTCTTTGGAAATTAAAAATTTTTTTCAATACATATTTTTCTTTGAAAAAATTCGCTTTTCTCGTTAGTTAGCGAATTTTTTTCCCGATTATTTATTTATTTTTGTGTCTTTTATTAGCCCCGTTACAAAATTGTTACTTTTTTTCATCGTTTATTATTTGAATTAGAAATGAATATTTTTTACTAAATATTAAAATAATTTTTTTTTTTTTGGAAAATAATTTTTTATTTTGGAAAATAATTTGTTATTTGTTGAACATAAAAAATTTGTTTATTTTTTAACTGAAAATATGCAAAATTATATCTCGCTTGTAATTTTCTCTCTCTGTGTTATTGCAAATTGTTTGCATTTTGAGTCGCATAAATTTTTGTTTACAAATTTCTATGCAAAGAAATTAACCCGTTTTTTAATTTTTTTTTCACTCTCTCGTTGCGGGTACATAATACAAATCCCAACTCGAAAGGAAGCTCCATTATTCGAAAAGTTCTGAATAACATCGATACCCAACAAGTTTAGTTGGACTGTGCGCGGCTCAGTGATTCTCAACTTTGGTAAACTTGAATTTCTCCTCTCTCTCAGAGACTTTGTGTATAATATGATGGAGGCTGCGTCAATTTACAAAATGATTGTTTTACTTTTTTATTTCTTCACCGTCGAACTTGTTGCGCATCATCGGTATTAATAACAAAAAAAAAATTACACTCCCAAAGTTTTTCATTTCTTTTTTTCTTCTTCGAAAGAGAAATTGAAACGGGAAATTTTATTCTCTTCCACTATGCAATTATAAATTTCTAATTATAACACATCTTATTAGTTATAAATAAATTGTTTTTTTTTCTTTTTACTATTTTGTATTTGGTTCGGCTTAAAAATTCGTCTCTGGGAAATAATTATTTTCTAATTTCAAAAGTCTGATAATCAATAAATTTAATTACTCCGGCCGTGACACAAAAGATTTATTTTATTCTATTTTAGGAACAATAATAAATATTGTGTTTTACCAAATTAAATTAGAGTTTAATGAATACTGAGATTTCAAGATAATATTTTTCTAACTTTTATCAATAATTTTCCTCTTTAAATGCGGTAGAAATTAGTTTTTGAAAATTGAATTTATATTGAAATCGAATATGAACTATGTCATTTATTATTAAATTATTATTATTATTATTATTTTTATTATAATTATAATTATAAATTGTTACTGCTTTTTTATTATTATTGTTTTTCGTTATTATTTTTATTTAATTTTTCATTTTATTTTGTTTATTGTTTAAAATTCAACAGTAATTCATAAATTATTTTTGTTATTATTACATTGAGAAAAAAAATTTATTATTATTATTATTAATTATTGTTTACTCAATTATTGCTTTATTATGATTTTTAATTATTGTATTTTACTGATTATCTCAGGGATTGAACAGAAAAAATTCCTGTTAATTAGATTTTTTTCTTCTTTTAATTTTGTAATTAGGTCAGTAAAATTAGAAGTATTTTTAATTATTTAATGACAATGAAAGGGAACGTCATGTAGAGAAAATTATATAATTTGTATATACTATTTATATACGGGGGAGTTATATAGATTCGTTTATTATATTAATATTGTAGACCAACATTTCAGCTATAAGTAGAAAGAATAATTATGGATCATTGTCATATAATTGGTCTATTTAAATGTTATTATGCTGAAGGAATTTTTTTTTCCATTATTAAACATAAAAAATGTAAAGATCGCGAGTTGAACATTTGCGTCAAATCATAAAAGTTAGCGAAGAATCGTTAAAGTGAAAACAAAGTACTTGTGAATAAAAATAGAGAGAGAGAGAAAGAAGATGTTTTTAGCTCAATGGAAAATTTAATTAGTTGCATTTCAATTAATTATACACAAGAAACTTTGTATATTTCTGATTGGCTCTTCTCTTTTTAATGCTCGTGTTATTTTCCCAAATTATTTCTCATTTCCGTGGAAATTATAATATAAATGTTTTTTTTTTAATTTTTAATGAGGTGAGAATTAAAAATAATACATTTAATAATAATATGGAAACAAAAAATAAAATTTTGTTTTATAAAGAAAATTATCAGGACAGTTAAAAGTTTTTTTTTCTTTTTTTTTGTAGCCATGTAAGAGAATTGATTCTTGATATATAAAAGTTTTTTGAAGTTTTTTTCAGTTTCCGACGAATTGTGGAGGAGGAAGTTACTAAATGGCGGTGGGAAGAAGCTATAACGCTCCCTCTCTCTCTCTCTCTCGGATACAATTCTATATAGGAGATTCGGAGATATAGTTTTTAGTTCCGAGGACCAAAACCATTAAATCGCATGCGAGAGAGGCAAGGACGGTTCTTATTGATCTTTTACAATTTCCCGAGTTCATTCCTCAACATTGAAAACGGTTTTCCGAGAGTTGCCGAAGTTCAAAGTTAGTCAAGAGATTTTCGAAATTCGCGCCAACGCAATACAACGGAAACAATATATTGTTTATACGCTTGCGCGCTGACTAAATTATACGCAATTTTTATTTATTAATTTGGAAAAAAAAGGTAATCATCCAAAATCTTTCCGACAGGAATGAAAAATTTTTTTTTCTATAAGTATAAAGGGCGAAAAATATTATTCAAAATAACAATAATAAGAAAGGTAATAATTATTGCAATAATAATAATAATAATAGCAATAATAAAGAAATTCGAAAAGAAAATGGAAAAAGAATGAAAAAAATTGAAAAAAGAAATTTTTTTTAATTACTAAAGAAAAGATTTATAATAATTTTTGAAAATTACCTTTTTTTTAGAAAGTAAATACAGCGAAAAAGAATTTCTTTGAAACAATTTCCGTGCGCGGTTTTAGGAAATTAAAAATTATAAAAATTTCGAAATATTTTTATAGTAAAATTGTCAAACAATATTATTCTCTTTTAATGGGAAATTGCATAAGTAATGCATAGTTCATAATGCTCTTAGGTTCTCGTGCACTTCTCCCTCTATTTTCACTTCCTTTTATGCATCGCAGATTACGCAGAGGGGCGACAACTTTGCGTTTCCGGGAGTAGAAATACACTGATATATATATATGTTATTTTTATATTTATTTTTGTTTGTTTGTTTTTTTGGTCACAATTAAAAAAAGAGATAGTTTACTCAGGAGGGAATTATTTTTCCTTCATATAATGTATATATAGTTAAAGGAAGAGGGAAAATTTAATCATGCAACACAAAATATTGTATGTGAAAAGTTTCAACTGTGTTGAGCAATTTTGCAATTTAAAAGATTCATGGAATACTTGAAATTTTTATTATATTATGAAAGCCTTTTTCTCGGGAAAAATAAAAATTTTATTTATTGATCAAAATTTTTAATTCACAAATTTTAGTATTTAAATTTTGTAAATAAAAAGTTTCAAAAATTTTAAGTGATTTAAAAAATTAGTTATTAAAATTTACAAATGAAAAATTTAAGAAATACAAATTTTCAATTAAAGAAATTTGAGTAATTAAAATTTGTGAATGAATAATTGCAGAATAAAATGAAAGTTTTCAATTTTAAGGTAAATAAATATTTGTAAATAATTCAAAATAGATAAATTTTCCCTGAAACTTGATAACACTTTATTTTTCCATTCTTTGCGGTGAAAATTGAAAATTTTTCATCATAATGGAAAAAAATTTCCTCCTTTTTCCGTATAAATGTAAAATAGGTATTCGACTAAACGAAAAAGAGAAATCCAACTTCGTATATAAAGTTTTCCAAAAGTCGGTCGAGCACAACTTAAAAGTAACGAAACGATTCTCGTGCCAAATCTTCGCAAATCGTGTTGTTACTTTGAATTTGCTAAGAAAGAGAGAGAGAGAGAGAGAGAGAGAAAGAGAGAGAGAAAAAAAATACCCTCCAGCATTAAAAGCGAGAATTTTAATTTTAATTTACATTAAATTTGATATTCATTTGCATAATAAAATTACAGGAAAAAGAATTTTAATTTAAATTTTAAAGATTTAAATCGAAAAAAAATTATTGTTTTTTGATGAGAAAATTTTTTTTTTTTACTTTAAAACTTTTTTATGTGTAAAAAATATTGTAAACAATTTTTTCTTTTTTTTCTATTTGAAAATTTTTTTCATTAAAATTGTGAAATAAATATTTTCATCTGATGGACATGAGTCTATTGCTTCTTGAATGTATCTTTTGCTCCTCTGAAACGCGAGAGTCTCGCGGGCTAGCTGGATAGAACGAAAGGGGAAACAGAGATGAATGGGAGGGATGAAAAGAGGGAGTAAGTCCGGGAGTAGAGGAGGTTCAATCAATAAAATATCCCCGCGGAAACATTTTCAGCTCTTGAAAATTACTTTTATTTCCTGTTATTAATAAATTTTCATTTCCCACAAACGCTTGTAATTTCAATATATTATAAAATATTTCACAATTTTTCCATTTTATTTTTTCCGATATTTTTTTTTTTTTTAAATAAAAAAATTACTTCAACAGATAAATTTTTTGTTTATTTTATTTATTTTTTTATTTACATTTATTTATTTAATATTTCAAAAATGACATTTATATAATTTCACAATTTTCTATTTTATTTTTCCAATTTAAAGAAAAAAAAATACTTCAACATCAGATAAATTATTTATTTATTTATTATTTCGAAAATAAACGCTGGCATTTACAGAATAATTTCTTTTTGTTTATTTATTTAAAAAAGGCACAAATGGCGTTTACGGAATAATTTTAGTTTCTGTTATTTATTTATTTTGTTTATATTCTTGAAATTATGGATTTAATTTTATATGATTTTAGTAAGAAAAAAATTTATTTAACAATTCTGAAACTTTTTGATTATTCATAAGTAAAATTTTACTTATGGAAATATTTAGGAAAAATTTTATTTATTTATTTTACAAATTAAGTTTATAATTTATTCATTGTTGTAAAATTGAATTAGTTATATGAAATTTCATAACTGTCGTATAAAGGTCGGTACCGTATTCGGTTTTAGACTTTTTCGCACCCATTAAAAGAGGAAACTTTTTAATCCCAAGTTTCACTTCCAGAAACTTTTAACAACCTTGGAAGTTGAGAATTTTCAACAGATTCTTTATGTCATTCTTAATTATCGATTTCCCCTTCTTACTTTCAAATTCAATATTTTTTTGTAATTTTCCCTTCAAATTTCCAACATAGTTCAATGAACTTTTGTCTTCCGAAAAAATTTTTGTTCCAAAAAAATCAATTTTTCGAACTTCAAATTAATTAACGTTATTAATTAATATTATTTTTCATTTCTTTTTAAAAAGAAATGCATAATTTAGAGGGAAAATAATTTTTTAATAAATATTAAATGAAAAAAAAACTCGAAATAAAATTTTGTTTGTTTTTCTTTATGTTGCAACAAATTTGATTTAAAAGTAGCTACATTAAATATATGATCTCATTCTCTCTCATTATATAGGGGGCAAATTTTCGAAACTCGAAAATCCTCTTGGGTTTATGTATTGTACGAGAAAACTTTTGTAATGTTCTGATGAGTGAAATAGTTTTCAATTTTGTGTACGCAGAAGCAAGTGGTCCAACGGCTGCGCACCGAAGTCGAGACTTTAAAGGCAGAGAGCGCAAATGGGTCGAAAGTTTCTGTGGCATCGCTTTTGGGATTGAATAATAATAATCATATCATCAACAACAATGAGACAAATGGCGAATCAACTGATTCGAAAAATCACAAAAATATCAACATTTTAGATGGAATTATAAAAAAGGAGGATTATGAGGAGGAAATTAGAAATGATGATTCATCACCATCTCAGGAAAATGATTGCTCAAAGTAAAATAATTGAATTTTGGAATTTTTTAGAATAAATTTAATTAACGAGTGACAAAAAATTGATATTCGCTCTTTTCTTTTCTTTTTTTCAGCCGAGAACGTTCGAATTCCGTGGAATCGATTTCCTATGAGGACGATGTGGTGGAAATTTCAGCGGATGAAAATTCAAACGAGAAACAGGATATGGAGGAGGAATGCGGCATTGACTCTTTGATGCAGGTTTCCTTCCTTGGGACACTTGGTCTCATTACCACGACAATGAGTATAGAATTGCAGAATAGAAAAGCGGAAAGGAAGCGCAGAAGGACTGCGAATCATCAATTTGTGTATTCCAATTGGGAACTGTCGACGGTAATGAATCCAAGGCTTTTGTAAAGAAATAATTGCTCTCGAATATTGCAGAAAGACAATTTCCACAGATGCCGCATATTTTGACTCAAATCCCTTCGTTTTCGTATTTGCAAAAAGAAAAATTTCTCCTGTCAATTTATTTAATTTTTTTTTCTCTCAAAATTTACTCTCTTGGAAGAAAAAAATAATTACGAAAAATATTCTCCATGTTATGAAATTTAATACAAAAAAACTATTGTGAAAATTATTGGAAAAAAATCATTAATTTCTCATCGATATTTCAGAAACGAAAGAGGTATTCGTACTTGCAATCGGCTGGAAAAGCGCCGCAAACGCGACAAAGTGCTGCCAGGTCAATTGGATCGTCACCAACGCCACCACCACCGTCGGGTAAAATATTAGCCAATAAATCACAACCACCGTCCACAAAGAATTCATCATCAAAGACATCATTGATCTCAACGCAGAAAATTAACGCGAAACCAAATATATTGCGAAACGGAATGGAGAATAAAATTTTGACGAAAAATAGAAATGAAAATAATGCTCAATCGCAAAATAATAAATCTCTTGGCAGTAAAGTCGTTCATATTCCCGGATTACCATCGAGTTTAACGATCGAGAGAATTGAAGCTGATTCAGCAATTTGTATAAGTTGCCGAAATCCAGGTAAAAAGAGAGAAAAAAAGAATCAACAAACTTTTTACATTAAACTCTTTGGCAAATTAAACTCGACATAAAATAGAATTTATGCAAATTTTTTTCAACCGTGATTCTTTACATAAAAAAAAAGTACCAAGTAATAAGAAGGCAAATTAAAAAATACTTTTTTTACGGAAAGAAATAATTTGAAAAAATTTAAAATTATTATTAAATATTATTAAATAATTACTAATATATTAATTTAAAAATTTAAAAACAAACGATACTTTTTGAAAAGCTCTTCTTTTGCATTATATAAAGTATAAGGAACTTAATAGAAGTAAAAAATAAACTTAAAAAACGATATTTTATAAAGAAATTGTTTTTTACAGGAAAAAATAATTTAAAATCTTTTTTTTTCAGGAACATTGACAATATGTCAACAATGCTCATCGAAGTATCACATTTCTTGTCATACAATTTCACCACCGCCTTCAAAAATTTGTCCCGCTTGTGCGCTCAATTTAAAAGAAAATTCATCATTTACAGGAGTAATTTGCAAAAAGGAAAACGAATTAGGTAATTTTTCAACTTTTTTTTGTCTATATTTGTGTCAAATTTTTCCCTATTGACTGTTGAGTTGTTCTTTACTGAGCGACTGATAAAAAAGTTCTTTAATTTTTTTTTTTCTAAAAACTGACTTAAAATTACAAATTCATTTTTACAATTTAATTGATTGCTGTACGATTTAATGAATTATTGGGATTCAATCATTTTTATTCATTTCATTGTTACGATTCAATTCATCATTGTAAGAAAATTAATTATTAAAATACAATTAATAATTCTGCAAATTAGCCGGGATTTTTTTTTCGTCAATATTTTCCACTATAATTTGTGATTTTAAGTTAATTAATTTAAAATAATTTTTGTTTCAATCAAATAATTTGTGTAATTGAATCAATAATATTTCTTTTTAAAGTACATAAATACAATTTGACTCAAATAAAATTTAATTGGTACAAATAAATATTTATCTGATAAAGTACAGAATCGAATAAATTTTTTTTCAGTGTGCAGTTAAATTTTGAAATTTTCATAATTAAATTTTTCTACAAACAAAATTTTAAGTGATTAATTTATAAATGACAAGAGAACTTTTTTTGTCTTTCGCGCGTGGTAAAAAGCGACGTAATGAATCGCGAAAATATCTTACAGAGGAAAAAGAGAGAGAAAGATATGATCTGCGCGAGCGAAACTCGGAACTGAGATTGCAGGTTTATGAATTGGAAAAACGATCTCAGCTACTCAGCCAATCTCTTCAGGTTCGTTTTGCGACCTGCGTATAAATAGAATTGAAAGAATTCAAATTAAAAAGAATATATTTTTTTGTTTATTTAATTTGGAATGCTGTTTCATTTATTTTATTTATTTGTTGTTTTTTTTAGAGATAATTTCCATTAATTGTTGCCGTGCTGTTTTTTATTGTATACACACAAAAAAACCTGCAAGTTCCACGCTTTTGCTTTCGTTCGTTCGGTTATAATTTACTTCAGTATTTTATTATATGTATTTCTCATCCTATTTCTATATCTTAGGAGAGTTTCCTAATCACTTATTTCAAAAAAACTTGACTTAGATTCATTTTACTCGCACTGAGACTAAAAATAATGTATTTTATTTTTATTCCCAGCGACAAAGAAATTAATTTTGGTCGAGTAATTATAAATAATTTTTGTCATTATTTTCAATTTTGTTTGAATTAATTTTTCTTCTGTGAGTGCAATTTGGTAGAAGCTTGAGATTTATTATTTTAACAGAAGAATTGGAATATTTTGTAAATACAAAAAGGAATAAGATTTTTAAATTATTTCCAATTCTGCTGTAGGAATTTAAAAAAATTATATAAAGCTTGTTATAGAGAAATTTTTTTCCTAAATGTATTTAATCAAACATTAAACTAAATTACTTTTTTTTTCTCGCAGCTGCAGCGACGTACTCGACAAGAGGTTTTAGGAAAACAGGAGAAGACCCAAAAGTCAATAAAACGACTCGTGGATTTCATAAAATTAATGCAACTACAAAAAGAAACGTCTTGCCAACAAATTTCGGAATCAACCAATTGCCATCGTCCACCTATCTCATCCCAATCTCCACAAGTGCAATGTCCCTCGCCAATCATTCAGCCATCAAAAATTCCACACAAATTAATCGAAACGATTCCTCATCAGAAATCCGAGTCATCGATCAATTCACCCACTCGGGGAACATCACCTACGTTAACAACAAAAGCAAATCCCCCCATCAGGAATCATCAACAGACAATCGTGATAAACAATCATACTACGTCGTTAAAAAATTCCCCGAACCAACGAATTACAATGGAGGAGGAGGAGGAGGAAGCGGAGGTGGAGGAAGAAATAGTCGAAAAATTGCAAGTCAAAGCAACCCAATCCTTAATTATCAATTGTCAAGCCCATGTGGCTACAGTACAACGCACGGTCAGCCCGAAATGCCACTCACCCAATCGAAAAATTCCTTCGTCAACAATAAAGACATCGGACGACGAGGAAAATCAAACATCGATTCTTCTAGTAGAAAGTCAAACACTCGGAGTTTGCCAGGCCTCAACAGAATCAACGTCCCCAACAGCAGACAACAACGATTTGATAGTTCATCGTCCGACGAAGACAATTCCAATGACAAAAACGTATCAGGATCCGGTAACTTATTCAACCCATTGTTCTCAGGTAAATTGACTAAATATTTATATTCAGTAAACAAACAAGAAAAAAAAACAACAACAGGGTTGCTACAAATCAGGGAAATCAGGAAAATTTCCTAAAATACTTTTAAAAATAATTGAATTGTTTAAGAATTTTATTGAAATTTTTAATAATAATAATCGTGGAACGTTAGTCACAGTAACTAATTTGATTTTTAAAAAATGTAGACACCCTTAAAAGTTTTAAATCAGATTTTTGCTTCTAAAAATTATCTTCTTTTGTAATTAAACTCTCTCTTGAATTTTTTTTTATAGGCATCAAGGAAAACATCAAAATTCTGTCTGGATATCAAGGAAAAGTCAGGGAAAAACAAAATCAAATTTTTGTGGCAACCCTGAACAAATAAAATTAAAAAAAAAACGGAGAGAAAATAATTAGAAAACTTATATTTATTATTAAAAATGTTGTGTAAAAAAAATTTTTTTTCCTTTTTAGTCAATAACAAGTCCAATATCATCGCCAGTGGTTCAAGTGAATCTCAAAGAGACACAGCAGATCGTACAGACCACGCAAACTTTTGGAAATTTTCTCAACTCCAAAACGCAAAATTTTATGACCGAACAGACGAGCCAGCAAATAATATCGAACACGTGAAATTGGAAGAAGCGCATCT